>CAXAMN010028151.1:123149-137224 GCA_963970005.1 Durusdinium trenchii | reverse complement strand
TCTCTCACATGTTACAAACCATGGTTCTAACCGAGGGTGGTTTTCTCAAAGTCAAAAAAAAAGTTAAGGCCAAGTTGATCCTCTCCTTGGCCAAATTGACTCTCCTTGGCCACGTTGACCCTCCTTAATCCGTCAAATTGTCCAGGCTGAGAATTGGGATTTGTCCTTCTGCTTTCTGCCTAACCCCCTCGCAAAACGTTTAGGGCCAGCCACATCGCCAGCACTTGATCTTCATCAGCTGCATCACAAGCCTTGCAGGCGGCTTTTCTTCTTTCTGCATGGTCAGACCGTGCCAATCAAGCGTGTATGGGGTGAGTTCGCTTCAGAAACAGGATCTGAGATTGCATGAAATTTCCAACCTTGACGTCTAAGGGGAACAGGTGTGTGGGTGTCTGACTATGTCTGACTGTTTCTCTAATCTCAGAACAAATCCAATAAGCCATGGCCACCCACCCCCCCACCCCCCCACCCACCCGGTGCATCCGCTTTGGAGAACGCGCCACACGTAGGACTGGCACCCGGCCTCCAGGACCACGGTCGCCGTCCGCTGCAAGCCTTCCAGCCTGGTGGAGCGCAGAAAACCACCGGAGCGCAGCTCATCAGACCATCCGCATCAAGGATTGAGGCGTTCGTGTTCAGTCTGCTTACGTGTTTTGTTCGTTTAGGTTTGTTTTTACAGCTGAAAGAAACATCACCCCGTCCCACATGGGCCACATGGATGACAAAGTCTTCTCTACCTCAGGCTTTTTCAACAGTCTTTCACTTCCTTCGAAGCCACCAGACTTGCGCGCCTCTCCATCAGCTGCCCAGGCGCATCTGCAGAGACTTTCCCAGAGCGTGAGCAAAGCACTACATGGCGCACACCCGCGTCGACCAAGACCTGGCACAGCGAATAAATATGGAAATTCAGTGTTCAATGCTGCTAGTTCCTATTCAGTTGCTTATATAACTTGGCAGACTTTCAAATCGGCGTCATGCATTCTCCGACGACGTAGTCAAAGGACCAGCCAAGTGACCAGTCTCAGTCCTGCCATGAAAAAGAAGGAACTCATCTCACTGGACCCGTGTCGACCTGTCACTCCTACAAACACCCTGGCAACCAGTCAGCAGTCCTGCAGTCCCGAGTCCGCTCCGCTGGAGCAGTCGGCGTCGCCTCTGCGGTGGTCAATCCTAGTCCACCGGTGCCGCCGGTGATCAGTGCCACACCGGTGCGTTGAAGGCCTCGAAGCGATGCCAAGGCGAGAGCGCGAGCTGCCCGCCGTTGACCGGGCTGGGGCTGTTGAACCACACGGGCGCCCGGGCAGGCGCGCTTGCGGGCTGGAGCTTGACGACACACGTCCAACCTTGGTGGATGAAAGGCCACACAAAAAGGAAGGAAGGAGCTGTGAGACAATGAATCCAAGCCTCGGGGGTTTTGAACTTGGTATCTGCATGTTCTTCCTCTTGTGCCCAAAGGAAAAACGGAAGACAGGCCAAGACAAGGGAACAAAATCCTCGCCATATGATCTGAGTTCTCCCGCTGCGGCACGAAGCGGCGCTGGCGGCGATAGGCGACCTGCCAATCGCAGAAGTCACTCCAGGTTCATGTGAAGAAGAGGGGAACAGTGGAATGGGTACTTGCACCTTTGCCCCTGTGCCCAGATGACGAAATGCAGATATCAAACAGCCTCCTTGGTGTCCACTTTGATGATGTGATGGACAATCTTTCTCTAAAGGCAAACAAAAAGCTTGTCACTTGGAAAATGCCAAGGTGCCTGGTACTACGAAGTAGTGGGATCCCTGCATTCACTGAGATGACGACAAATGAACAATCCGTGAACTGGCGACTGATTTCACCAGGTATGGCCAGGCTGTGAGAAGTCTTCAGCACATGGCCTGACATTTCAGGTTGATTCAAGAGATCTTCCATGTGTGACAGTAACACACGTAACATGCCCTCTCTGGGGCCGTCCGAAAGAGCAACGGAGAAAGGTAGACCGAGCCAACGAGGTGTAAACCGGTGTCTCTCAGGTAGGGCCCAACGTTGTCTGGAGATGGTCCAACTGGACAACAACTCCCCCCGTTCGCCCAAGCCGCGGATGCTGATGCGTCCCCTGCGCCTCACGTCCCAGAAAAGCCCTCAGATGAGAGCGTGAGGCGTAGAAGAGGAAGCTCTGCCATGTCTTGTTACGCAGTGCACATAAATCATACAGCTCATGTCTATTCTTTTTGGTTCCAGGCTTTTTCCTTACCTGCAAGCATCAATTAAGAGACCTAGAGTCGGATCCTTTTTAATTACCTGAATAAGCAGTGATTTTGGTAAGTGAAAAGTGGAGGTGTTCCTCATCAAACCAGTCAGCTGGATCCTTCTCAGAAGT
The DNA here is from genome assembly GCA_963970005.1 of Durusdinium trenchii. NCBI lineage: Eukaryota > Dinophyceae > Suessiales > Symbiodiniaceae > Durusdinium > Durusdinium trenchii. Next base: position 134,867 of record CAXAMN010028151.1, on the reverse strand, counting down.
TCGCTGCTGGCTTCTGGCAGCAGGTGCCCTCATCCAACCACCGGCCGTGGTTGGTTCCCAAACTACTGATCTTAGAGGGCTCTATAGAGCTTCTGAAGCTGACCCTTCGATGCCCACGGGAAAACGTTCGTTCGTTGCTCTGCCAAGGTGCAAGTCAGAGGCCTGGCACAAGTCTGCGGAAACGAGCGGACGTCTATGTCTGCAAAAAGAGTCCTTATATTCTGATTAATGTCTTAATGATACTGCATGATTGTTATCTTCCTCACTCTTCCTCCAGGTTCAAACCGATCTTGATGTGTTTATTCTCGTCTTTCGTCTTCAGACCAAACAAAAAATGAACAAACCAATCACAACTCACAACATACATGTTCTGGGTGCATCGGAACGGGAAACACGTTGAATTCCACCTGCCCCCAGTTGACTTGACCCACCCTCCCCCCGGTGCCTGCTGGGTATTGTATCTCCAGGTCAGCCTCAGCCAAGTGGAGCTCTACTTGAGGTCAATCTCTATAAGCAAAATGAGATAGACTCGTTCTGATTCACTGACATCAAACAGGTTGCGAATATATTTCTGGATTTTTTTTCGTTTTTTTTTGAATTTTTTTTTTCGTGTTTCGTGGCAGGTGCAGTACTTTGTGGACCTTGCAAAGCACATTTCGTGGCAGGTGCAGGACTTTGTGGGCCTTGAAGTGCAGATTTCGTGGCAGGTGTAGTACTTTGTGGGCCTTGGAGTGCAGATTTTGTGGCAGGCGCAGGACTTTGTGGACCTTGAAGTGCAGATTTCGTGGCAGATGCAGGACTTTGTGGGTGTGGAAGTGTAGAGTCGAGTTGGTGGCAGGTGCAGGACTTTGTGGGCCTTGGAGTGCAGATTTCGTGGCAGGCGCAAGATTTTGTGGACCTTGAAGTGCAGATTCGTGGCAGGTGCAGTACTTTGTGGATGTTGAACTGCAGAAAGATAGAAAGATAGAAAGATAAATTGATAGATAGATAGATTAGATAAGATAAGATAAGATAAGATAAGATAGATAGATAGATAGAGGAGGCATATTTGCTTGGTTAGAAAGTTTTGCACCGGGGAGTTCACCTTAAAATATTGATTTCGTGGCAGGCGCGGGTGTCGGGGATGAAGTGCAGATTTCGTGGCGCGGGGGGGGTTGGGGGGGGCGCGGCGCCCCCCCCAGCAGCACACCAGATCCAAAGGTGAGCAGCTCGTGCTTGCTTGCTTGCTTGCTTGCTTGCTTGCTTGCTTCCTTGTTTGCTTCCGTCTCTGCATTCAAAACAACAACAAAAGCAAATACAAAAAGAGAAAGGAGAAAAAATGCCAAAAAAAAGAAAGAAAGAAAGATAGATAGATAAATAGATATAGGTATAGACAGATAGATGGATAGGCCAAAAAGCCAAAAGCCACAGAAGCCACGAAAGCCACGAAAGCCACAAAAGCCAGAAGCCAGAAGCCACGAAAAACAAAAAAAAAATTAAAAAAAAAACAAAAAAAAATCCAAAAATAAATACCCCTCCCTATCTAATTGTGCACTGAGGAAGGTCGGCAACTTGAAAATGACTGCTCCATCCGCTCCATGCGACCCTTCTCCAATCCACCAATTCCACGAACACAAGGCCCAAACCAAACCAAGCTAACCCAACAAACCGAGCACCCGCACTCGCGGCGGATCTGCGCCTGACTGAAATGCAAAGAACTGCAGGGTCTGTTATTCAGCATGGTGTCAATGACCCCAAGCAAAAACAACCTGACCTGGTCATGTCAATTTATAAGGGCAAACATGTTCATACACTTTAGGTCTGACCTCAGATTCTGCTTCCAAACAAGTCATTTGGGTCGAAAATCGCCGCTGTTTGACTTGGGTTTTTCCGCTTCTGCCCAGATCCGCAGTCACGAGGCGGCAGCCTCCAGTTCTGCAGTCTTGCCGGGCCTCGGTCCAGCTTCGTCGAGAGCGAAGCGAGCGCGGTTGGCATCTGCTTCAGGCGAAGCAGCCGCCGGCACTTTTTTGAGTAGATCTGGTAGGATGGAATTTGATGGACACACTCGTTCGTAGCAGTGATGGTGCTACGAATCCACCAAGCGGCCTAGATGGATGGAACCGATGGACACACCCAGCATCCAAGTGTGCCATGCAAGGAATATCAAGGAATCGGCTAGGCCATGTCATGGTCATTGGTGATCACATCAGCCATCACATCAGCCATCTTTGAACTGGTTGTGAAGAGAAACGTCTTCGACTGAATCATACATTGATCTCCTGTCCATTCCAATGGCACATGCGACATTCTATCTAATTATACCTGAAAGCTGACTAGGCTTGTCCACGCCATGAAATGCTGCTCAAAGGGACCACACAACTTAAGCCCAATGTAACCACTCTTGTCGAGGCTTCCTGATACCATGCACGTGCTGCTGTATCATGACTCCAGCACCACAAATTGCATGATGCGACGCACAAAAATCACGCGAACATCACACGAGCCCTGCCGAGCTGACGCCATGCTGCGGCACACTCCCGACCCGGGCTATGACAACAAAGCTCGGTGGCACCAGGGCGGTAGCCAAGCACCAGACCCCACGGCGTCGGTGTCGATGTGCAAGATGGGGGTCTGGGACGATGATGTCGCCGTGGTTGCGGTTGAAGAAAAAAAAAGATCATGAAACATCCAAAAAATGTTCAAAGAACCCATAAGAACCCAAAGTGCCAAAGTGACTGTTTTCTGAAGATGTCTTGACCACGCCTATGATATTCTCAGTAGGGTCATCTAGGATCTGTAGTATACACTATAAAAGTACTATAAGTACCAATCCTCCAACAAACATGGAACTTCAATGGACAGCACTGTATCCAGTGGTCTTCGGAACCTCCTCTTAGCCTGAGAAATGGGAGGTGGAAGGGCACTTCGGACCCAACACCAAGGCGTTGGAGCGTTGGATCTGATCCAAACAGGTCCATTCGTGGGTGAGAACCTGCACGTCGGATGAGCATTCCACAGAGTCAGGAGGACATACAGTCATGGGTGTGTATTTGGTGTATTAAGGAGACCTCCCAGGCGTCCCGACCCCTTGGAGACATATCCCTATATTGAAAAACAATGAAAAACACACACCTCACTTGGGCATGAGCCCATATATTTGTCCACCCATGCACCCACCCACAATTCCGCAACTCTCTGCATGGTGCACCTCAGGATGTTCCAATCGGAAGCAGCGGAACATCCCGCGCGCCGGGGCGGCCGCGGGCATTCCGAACCTGTTCCGGCCAGTGCGTGGAAACGATGGTGTTTCGGATTGCAACTGATCGTACTGGTTTTGACCGTCTTCATGCTTTCATGTCTTCAACAAAGAACATGCATCATTTGCTTGACGTCCATTAAGCACAACTTCACCGCCATTGTTAACAAGTTCTATAAGTTCTATCTCTTTGGACTTGGACTATATATATATAGTTAGCAAAAAGGAACCTTCCAACCTGAAAAAGGGAACCTGACATGAACATCCTTGCCTTCACTGCCTTGTGCCTTGCCTTCTTCTGCCTTCTTCTGCCCCTTCTACCTGGGGACACCGTTCCGCTCCATCCCGGTCTCGGTCTCCCCCGGACCCATCGTCTCGGGCGCCAAAGCAGTCGGGGCCGTTGCTGCCGCAGGTCAACGCCTCGGCGGAGAGGACGCGGGCGCGGGCGTGGCAGAAGTAGAGACCCCTTAAACCCTCTGATAACCTCTGTATAGTGGGGCAAAGAATATCTATGGCACATGTTTTTTTTTGGCAGCAAAACCTCGGTATATGGCACATGCTTTTGTTTTGCAGCTGTTACCATGGGTCTGTTTTATGGGTCTGTTTTTCCTGGAACACACAGGACATATCGGTCCGAGCCTCAGAAATCGGACAGCGGACAGCTGGGAGGGTGGGAGAGTCACTTTCCGAGAGATTCTGGAAGATGGCGTCCAAAACGCGTCCAAAATGCGTCCAAACACTTCAGGTTGACACGCTTTTCGACCTGTGTTTATATGTATCCGCCGACCCCGGGTATACGCGAATGCCTAGGCGGGGCGGCGCCTGAAGGTTTGCTACGTGGGAGGTTCTTTGCAACCGCGTCGGCTGCTTGGGGGAAATCTGAGGAGAAGAGGTCACCGGCACCGAAGACCAGCAACTGGACCCAATAATGGTACCTTCGGATAGAATGGGTACAGGTTGAAAGTGGTTTAAATAGGCCAAGACCCAGTTGTCGACCAAAGACGGAGACAAGAAAGGCTGGGCACCACTGGCAGATGTTTTTTGGTGGGGCAAATCGATCAAATCGATGTTCGGTTCAAAACGAAGACTCGACCTTCCACCACCTCGGAGACCGTCGTGAAGGAACAACCACGAGGACCTTCCACCACGAGCAACCATGGCGACCCTTCAACTTGAGTCTCCAGATCAACACATATGATATGGGTGCATTCAAATATATGGGACCTCCTAAGTAGGACAGTGACCAAAACCCATTGGTTGTGGGCCTCCCTCTTGGAGGACCAGTCCAGGTTCTCTCAGTCCTCTTCCGCCGCGGCCCACACACGAAACCGATCGGAACTGATGTAGTTTTTCATGAACGGTCATACCATCAGTGTGTTGGAGCTCTTCTTCTGCTTCCTGCCATTCACTCACTCGCAACAACATGCGATCAAGCAATCATGAACCACAATTCAAGCATATTCCACCACTTTCACTTGTATTTTAATTGGAATACATGGTACCAACACGGAGATCGACTCGCTGTCCAGCTCACCAAGCGGCGACGATCCGTGCAAAGGGGTCCATCTCCTGCAGGCGACCCGGATAGAAAGGAACATATTTGATCCTGACACGCAAAAGTAACATCCTATATGCCTATATCTGCCTATATATAAAATCCTATATATATATATGTTATATTTATACAGAATACATCAGAATACTATATTGTAATATGTAGTTCGTTGTTTCATGTTGTTTCACTGACGTCTGTTTCCGGTTGGGAGACGTCTTTGGAGACCCACCTCCCTATTAACCCATGCGGCAGTGCCTGGAGCTCGGCCAGGAACCGGCGGACCTGAGCACCAAACCCTTTCGATTTGCTGTCCAGGAGCCCATGATTCAATTATGGGGAACATCAAACATCACATGATGTTAGGACAACCGAATACTCTGCTTTCGCCGAACCGATCCGAAAAAGCTAGTAGCTATGTTGCATGGCGCCACTGCACCTACGAAGGACTTCGGAGCCTGGAACACCCACGAACCTCGGAACCCCTCGACTACGTCGTCTCTTAGTGTCTGGCCGACACTGACGGAGTGACAGTTACAAAGAGTGAGGAGTCTCAGGGCACCATGATTTCATGATCGTGATTGTCCATGTGGTCTCAGAAGAAGGCTCCCACTGAGGGGTTCTAGGTCAGGTTGTTGAGAAAACATATCATGAACATGATTCATGAAGAATCTCTGGCGGGGTTCTTCAGCTTGCTGAGAAACATATCATCATATGAATATGATTCATTGAAGGAACAATGAACATGGTTCAGCTAGAACATGGTTCATGACTCATCAACATATCATGAACATGAATCTGAAGGAAAATGATATGAACATATCATGAGTTTCCTTCTTGGTGATTCGTAAGAATCTGCAGGAAAACAAGTCCACTCAGCCCCTCAGCCGCCCCATCGCATCGCATCTGCCATCTCACCGACGAAGTACCTCTTCGCAGAGCTCACTCAGCTCCTCCACCTGCGAGCGGAGAACCCTTCGGGGTCTCCGTGAAAAATCACCCCAGGGACTGCACTCTGCAGTGCCACGGTGCAAGGGGTGTGGAAAGATCCTCATCTGGAGAGGAGCTGTGAATGAAGACTTGACTTAAAATTGGCTATGACCTTGAGTCAAAACTTTATGAGTCATAGGCAAAATGGTAGGATCTGTAAAGACATCGGCTTGAGTGGGAACCATTTGGGGTGGTGTGGTTGAACCCCCTTTCTCACCGTTGCATGCAAGGAATCAAGTAAATTTCTGGGCACCATGCCTGCCCCATCCTTCCAAAGTGCCCATTCAAAATTCACCAGTCCAAACCCCAAGAAGATGCATGAAGATGCAACAGTTGAACGGACACTTTGCAATGTGCCCACTTTGTACGTTTCTTCAATGCCCATGCACCAATTTGAGAACCTTCCACCACGACACATGGATTTCAAATCCGTGACCAATTTCCCCTTGGTCCTTTTCACTTCCGCCATCGTCCCCCGCCGTTCCGGACGACTGCCGATGGCGCTGCCGCACCTCCTCATCCAGCAACAGCGGGACGAGTATCAAGTCCAAACTTTGCAGCTTCCTCAGTTCGGGAAAAACTCCGGTTCGTCAACTTACGACTGTGGCAGCTCGTGATCCGATTCAGGCGTGACAGCCAAGACTGGATCAAATGAAGGGCAAGAAGGATGGTGGATCGTGCGAAGATAACAAATAAAGATTCCAAGAGTAGGTACCAGTGGATCCTGCGAAAGCCTTGAAGGAAAATACAAATGGCTGGCTTGTGCTGGAAGCACAAATTAGGTGCTAACGCAAACGCAGATCCAAGCATGCTGGTTACCACCGCACCTTTTGGGAGTTTCTTTCCCGAAGATTCCTTTCAATTTTGAAAGGTGGCAGCAGCAAGAAGTTGCCAGCCATCAAAGTGTTGATTCCAATTGCGCATATGCATGGAAATACACATGACGCGTGATTCCAAATAGAAATGCAAAACCTTCACTGAGACACAATAACTGCTCAACCTCTCCGGCCATTCTTTCGAAGCTTCCTGCTTTCCCCTGCTTTCCCCATCCACATCTCATGACCACGGGCCCCATGGGCCACCCGGCGCCAAACAGGATTTGGAAGGGAAGGAAATGCGCTCCTGCTGACTTGAACGAGGCAGGATGAAGTTTGCGGAAAGGAACTCGAAGCCAAGTGCGAAATCTTGGAGTCTCAGATTGCAAACTCCATGAGTTTTCACACAATTGCAAGACTATTGAACCTGACAGATTTATGGTTCCACAATGTTTCACAAACCCTGCCATCTCTTGACTGCCGAACGCGGATCCGGATCCGCAGGTCGTGTAGATCGCAATCTGCATGAACAATGAACCAGCCCACAGCCCGAATGTGCTCCTGACACTCCAGCGAGGTCATGAAGACTTCATCCACCTCTGAAGTCCAAGTGCAACCGTCCAACCTCCGAGAGTCGCGACATGTGGGTCCGAGTGGATCCATCCGCATGGCGGTCATGTGTGGTGTCCGCGGTCCTTTCCATTCGCTTCCCAAAGGTCCCCGGAACACCATTCGTCCAACTGACATGTGGGCGCGTCATCAAGCGTTTGGGCTTCTTCATGCTTTAAGCAACCCCCAGATGGCCGACAGGCTGACTGGGTGGTGTGAACGGGTGGTGTGAACGGGTGGTTTCGCCGCCCAAGATCACTCGGGGTCTTTTTAAGTTCTGGATGAGTGAAGTGCCATGTGGTTGTGGGTTGAAGGGTTGAAGATCTTGAAATTCATTGCATCTTTCTATGAAACCAAACAAGTCGAAAGCCCTTTCTATAGAAACAACACAAAACTAAGTCAGGCCCTTTTTCAGGAACCAATCAGGAATTCTATTTTGGGGCTTTTGAGCATCGACAGCGCAGGCAGGCCCTGGCAGCCGTTTCGATCGTGTTGGAATGTGAATCGGGTGGAAGGAGTACTGATGAGTAGCCAGTAGTAGTAGTAGTCAGTAGTCATGGGTAAGGGGAGTTCTCAAGATGAAGATTTCCTAAGTTTGGCGGCTCGTGTCCACATGTCCACATGTGCATGCTAGCTGCTAGAATGACATGGGACATGCATAGATGTATTGAGAATCCACCTTCCCTTCACCAACACCAACCTGCCAGCGCACAAACCTCTCAGGTAAGCACTGAACCACTGCCATCTTCCACGGACCTTCATGTCGGGAGTTTGGCCATTCAAAGAGTTGGTACTGGTATGGGATTGGATTGGATTGCCTCAACAAAGGCCTTCTGAAGGCCTCAACTGAGTCTGCACTTAGAAAAAGATCTCACCATCAACTGCTGAAGACAGCATGCGCAGCACAATGAGGAAATCACAAACGCACGCACATTCATCAACCATCCACAATCAATCAACCATTCGTCAATCCTCCACCACTGTCCACTGCATCACAAACAACACAAGCACCACTCTGAAGTTCCAGAAATATTATGTTTGGGCCATCTACTGCACTTGGCCTGGCTGACGCAGATTTTGAACATATCCAAGCAACGTCCGCGGGGCCATTCAAACTCTACATGCCAAACGGCTGCACCCGCCTAGTCCAGTGGCTTGCTGCAGAGGAGTCTCGTGCCATTGCCTCAGAATCAACTAAAGGAACGGCACAAACTCCTCGGTTCTCATCCGCCCCAGCAACACAGGATCACCCTACCAGTCTGATACAGTCTGATGAGTCTGATGAGTCCAATTGGCCAAGACGTTTTGCATGGTTTTGCAGCAGCAAATGGAGGACAGCCGGCACCTTGATCATCTACATACGATCTGATTGGTACTTGTGAACCCATCACAGAAGAAACCTTGGTGGGACGTCTCATAGGCCTCAAACATAATGGTCGAAATGTTTGCCAGCCTTGTAGCATTTAGATGCTGAAGAGTCTCACGTTTCTGGTTCCGAAGAGGCTCGACCGAAGTCTCGGGTTCCCGCGCCAATCGCAGAGTCCTGGAGGGCTCCAACCCAAAAGCTGTTGCAGGCTGAGATCCTGGTGATGCCGCAGCAAAGGATCAGGCACGAGCCACTGGTGGAGGATTCATGATGATTCATGGCTCCAAGTAAGCAAGCGATGGAGAATCAACGTCTCCGGTCATGAGATTTGCTGAACAAACAAACTCCGTACATGCAGGAAATCACCATCTCTCACCATGTACATGCTTGAAAAGGGCCACCCTTCTACAAAACAAGAAGAGGAGCCATGGCAGCCATGAAGTGTAACTCCAATCCTCTCAATCCATCCTAGGAGTGTAGCTTCCGCTGCTCAGCCGATGGTTGCTGGCCTGCCAGGTGAGTTCTTCCGCTCGTGGAGGAACCTGCAGTCCGCAGGTTACGCGCAGAAGAGGTCCAGTTGGTCCACACCAGATCGTCCGTGGCAACTGCAAGTAAGTGGACAAACCATGACAGGCGGCTGTGCCGTTTCGTGCGCACAGCCCCGCCCCAACGACATTCCTCTCCACAATTGCCGCACCTTGTTGCTGGCCTGGCAAAGGCATCTGCGACTCTGAAGACATGATGCATGTCAAAGTGTCTCGGCTTTGTTGACATGTGCTGATGAACAAGCTCAAGATGAACTGGAGATGATCATGTCATGATAACAAGCCCCCGGCGACTCTTTTGACTCCATAGTATCTGTGGACCAAAGCATGCGCAGCGAGTTCTTTGTGAGACAATCACACCTCGCGGTCACTTGAATTGAGGATGTCTACTTTCAATCATCTCCAGAGCCAGTCCTCAAGACCACTCAACCAGTCCTCAAGACCCAGTGGTCCCTTTCAGTTTCCACTCTTCAGTCCCGTTGATCTCCTCACACAGGGGGTCTCTCCATGGGGACGCTGGCCACCTGTCACCCCTCGCTACTCTGCCCAGCACACCTCGCTGGCCACGATGTCATCCCCTGGAGGAGCAACCAGCAGGTGGAGCACCTGTCACCCCTTTTCTCCCAAGACGACGACCCACGACTATGTCTTCTGCAGCAGCTGGTGCCCCCAACGGACATACTCACAGACTCCACAGCACTGAAACACGTCCACAACCATGTAGGACCATGCAGGACGATTCTGAGCTCCAACACCTGGTCCTTCCGGAACTCTGCCAAGAGCATCCTGCCACTGCCGCGGACCTGATTCACCTGCACAGCGGAAGAAACATTCGCACTCTGCAAATGGATACACATCATGCCATGGAATGACGTCTATAGGAGGTCTGCAGCTCGAGGTCAAATGGTGATTCTTCCCCACCCTGAGGCACCCTGGTGGTCATTTTGGGAAACTTGTTGATGCTTCCTGTCTCATGCCCACAGCTTGCGTGTTTGGGAGAAGCCCGGAACCCGCAAGATATGATCAGGGTCTAGTTGGATCCATTGACAAACAAATGCAGGCCCGGTTTCCGTGTCACAGAACTGCTCACTTCGACCTCCAGTGTTGAACCTCTCCCACTCCCTGCTTGAAACAAACGCATCGCAGCAAACCTTCACGATCTTGTCACCAACGCCTCGGCAAAATGAACAAAGAGAAAACGGCATGGTTGTTTAACACTCTAGCAGCCAGTGGGTTTGAGGGGTCCGATCGGTTCTATATTGGTGTTGTTGCTATAAATTAGTTGGTCCCAAATTGTTTGCCGGTGGTGAGATAGATGATAGGATGAATGATCGTACTAAGTGACAGTGAGGATCAATAAGAAAGATCCAGGTGAACCACACCTGGCCACGTGGCATGGGAAGGCAGCCTTGACACGGCCCTTGCAGACGAGGGGACTGGACCTGCCTGCAGAGCACCTGCGTCTGCTAACCTCCAAACCTCACCCAAGACATCCCAAGACCATGTTGACCATTTTGGGTATGGTGAACACAATGAACACCAAATGAGGTTTCAACATGTCCGTCACAAAAACATGGAAGGTACAACCCGAAAATCTGCCCCAAGAATCTGATCGGATCAGCCGATAATCGGATCTTTTGCGCAAGACAAAATATCAACAAATCAATGCAAATCGGGTGAAACAGAAAACCAAATGTTCATGATGTTTCATCCATTGGCTCAGGTAAGAAATGGTAAGGACACGTTGGATGACAAAATGTTCCTTTCTCATGCGCATAAGAAAAGGGTTTTCCTTTTTCGCTACCTATACCTATACCTGCCCTGAAATCCGTCTCATCTTGACGAGTCCTTCGACTAGGATCGTCTTTTTGGAGACCCAACCCCCGTCCGACGCATCGATCGATCCTCAGGGCGATCCCCACCAATTCTTTCTCCCGGCGATGCCGTGGCATTCCAGTCCTGGCGGCATCGATCAAAAGCTCAACACGGCCGTGGCTCAGAACAGCACGGCCGGTTGGATTCCATTTGATCCCTCCAGTGTTTTTGGTGGACTCCGTGGCCTGGTAGCTCCAAAGCCAATTAAAGACCATTGTACAGGTTGCAACTCCACTCTCCTAGGACAATGGAAGGGGAACTCCCCCATGTTTGTCCTCCTCTCCATTGGCAAAATCCAAACCGTTCAAACCTAGGTGCCCTTTAACGCTACATGTTCCAAACGCACGGCTCTGAGGACATGTGTTACATGTTGATGAAGGAGCTCGTGGCCCTGCAAGATGCCACCAATTCACTTTAGTAAATCAACATAAGACAATTTGGAAGGGCATCGATTACGGTGCTTTTTATCCAAAAGTCCTATATAACAGTTGGTTGCAACAGGTTGCAACAATAGCTTAGTTTAAACATGTTTAAACCAATGCCAACGACCAGTGCTGTATCAGGTCTCTGGTGCTGAAGCAGTGTTTTGTCGAAAACTTGCTGGTGCAACGAGAGTGCGAAAGTACCAAGCACCTTGGCACCTAGACCAGGAACACAAGTGGTGCTAGTGGAGGGAACACAAGTGGTGCTAGTGGAGGGAACACAAGGGGTGCTAGTGGAGGGAACACAAG
>CAXAMN010028151.1:104850-123139 GCA_963970005.1 Durusdinium trenchii | reverse complement strand
GTGGAGGGAACACAAGGGGTGCTAGTGGAGGGAACACAAGGGGTGCTCCCTAGGCCCTAGACTAGTAGTAAGAGCTGCCAATGGGAGTTTATACGGTCCTGGAGCACTTTCTCTTGTGTGGAATATTAAGTTAGCCAACGCATGCCTAGCCTCCAGTGGCCCAGCATTTTTAACGGCATTCAACGAGCTACGATTCCGTTGCAGCAGCGCTGTGCCACGATTGAGGCAGCCCTGTGCTGGTGGGTGGGAGACTCATGGTGGGTGGCTGTGGCTACAGCAGCTGTCAAAAGCTATCCTTGACGTCGCTACAAGGCATGCCTGGACGGAAGATTGGGTTGCCTGGCTTGAGGACCCACTCGCCGGCGGTCGCATGCGGAGAAGGCTGTTCAAACAGCCTGCTATGGTCTGCCTTGATGAGTCCTGCCTGGCACATAAGTCTTCTGGGGCTTGGCCACTTTCCCATCAACTGCTGGAACTTCCTGCCATTGTTGTAGTGCAATGTATGCTTGTCTGGTGGAACCTCTGGGTCTTCTTTCTGCTCTTCCTCTTCTCCTTCTTGACCTTGCTTCTGTTTGTTGGCTCAAGCTCTTTTGTTTTTTCTTTGGCACTGCCTTTGCCCGCTTGGGTACCTGGTTTCTTCAAAACCTGTTTTGGTGTCCTCGCCTTCTTCATCACATACTTTGGGTTCTTTGGGGAGCTGCACCTTTCCTGCAGGCTTTTTTGGGCAGCTGCTTTCTGTACTAGTGTCGCTTTGGGTTGTGCTGTTGCTTTTGCCTTGGCGTTGCCTCCTCTTCATATCTGTCTCCTTCCTCCTTCAGTTGATGCTGAGTCTGTACAAAGCCAAGTGCTCCGTCAGCTTTGGGATTGACACCCCAAAGCTGTCCGACGCATGGTCGCAAGCGCTGCCTCGCTCGTTTTTGCGCCGCCTTCACGACACCGTCACGGATTTCTTCCACCTCCAAGCCATTCACCTGAGAAATCCGCAGCTACGTGACCGGTCGGGTCGACGGTTTTCCGTGTCGTTTTTGGGGGAATGGAAGGAGAGTTTGACGGTAGGCTTTGACATGGCGGTCATTTTTGGCTGGTGCAGTCATCTGCCCAAACACCTGAACTGCTCGGAAGCAAAGGAAACTCCAAGACATACCAAGACCAGCTCCATACACTTGGAGGAGTACGAACTAAACTCAAAGTGGGTGACCTATTCTACAAAGAAAACAAACATCTCCTGTTTTGAAGACTAAAAAAGGCTTGACTCACACAACCTAGTGAGAGCCCTTTTCTTAGTCCCTGCGCCAGCTCTCTCAACCGGAGCCCCAAGCGTCTGGCACCCAAACGATCCTGGGCACCACGGATCCGGGACAACGACGACGACAACAACTGCTGCTACTACTGCTACTGATGCTCCCACTACTGATTGGTGGTTTCAACTCAATTGACACATATCCGTATCCGTGGGATCAATCATCTCGAGTAAGTTAAGGCTGAACAAAAAGGAACAACATATAACATACTTAATTTAATATCCCAAAACCACCCCCAACGAATGTTATTGTCAACAATGGATGGCCCATCAAGGTTTAGATTTCTTTGAAGCGACCCCTGCGGTGCTCCGGTGCTCTAAACTTGGATGCCGCTGTAAGATCCGTTATAACATGCCCTAAGGATCCAAGTACCGTCTGAGAAGGTGTTTGGGGTGGGTTTGGAGGGTCCAAGTACCTTTTGAGGAGGTACTTGGATTCCTAGGGATGGTGAAACCACGAATCAGGAGTCATTTCATGGCGAGCACGCGCTGCGTTTGCGTGACCACTCACCTAGCCAGTGCGTGACCACGAATACCCCTCAAGCAAAAATATCGCGAGATGTGACGGGGTGTGACTAATTAGTGGCCGCCTACTCCTGGCTCGCGTCCTGTCTACTCTTGAGAGCTCCTGCTCCTACCTAGCTACGAGCTCCATCACGCACAACCTCCACGCGGTGCCGTTTCTCTGGGTGCCGCCGACCAAGTGCACCGCCCGCAGTCTTTGTGCATGCGGTGTGTTTGGAGCCTCTGTGGTGCTCAGCTCCTGGCATGAAACATCAGGAGGCAAAAGCTAAAAAGCTGGCCTCACAAATGAGCGCCTCTCAGTAGGGATTATGGACCACCGAAACTCATGGGAGGTGTAATAGTGTAATATTGTTGTCCTCCTGACACCGACTTGGATGGAGGCATAGCATGCCTTTCCTTTGGACTGATTGGGAGTTTCATCACTGATTAGGAGATAAAAGAGGGTGACAATTGACCGTCCCACACTGGCCTTCCATGGACTTCCTAATTCGACCGCGTGATCCACATAAATGTTGCACGAACATGGCATGAACTGGGGAAAAAAACACACATTCTTCCTCCTGAAGTATATGCCTAAAAACAACAAACATGAACAAAACATCATAGCAAAACACTTCTCAGGACCAGCCCAACTGCTTTTGGCATTCCACCAACCTCTTCCCCACTCGCACAACCCAAAGTCACATGGCTTCTCTCTGCGCCTGCAGCTCCCTTAGCCTGGTATGTCGACAGGGCAAACGATCGGCACACACCATCCTCTCCCATCCCTTGGACTCTACAGCCCACACCCTCGGCCCAGTGTGATGATTCAAACCCAGGGTGTGATGAACTGTTTCTTCTCAAAGAAGAAACGCCATACCAGAACCGCGCCCGACCTCCAACAGGTCTCCGATGGCTGGAGGTTTTTTGGGAAGGGCTCTAACAGGTTTCAATTGATGACCTGTTGGTCGTCGGGTGCTGGTATGGCGTTTCTTGTAAAATGGACCCTTGGGATCTGAGGTGAAGCTTCGCATTGTCGAACCGACGTCCTTGGAGTCGGTCCACTGCGGACCTACATGTGCGGACCGCCAGCTGCGCCAGTTCGGTGGGTGATTCCAAAGCTTCCATAGGCAGGGTGGTGACCCTGGTGGTTTGACAAGGTGTCCTCTAGCCGACTCTAGCGAGTCTTGTCGACCTCAAAGGGACATTGACCTCAAATCCCCACATCCTTGTCTCGAACCTGGAACCCACAAATCCACCTCTATATCATACTTCTGCCAGCAGCTACGACATACAAAGTGATCAATCACAATACATCTGGCTCCAACACTTGAGATCTCTCGTTGCTTTTGATCGGCTCGGCACCTCGCCTTTCGCTTTCCAGTGCCTCGGTCGCGCGACTCCCATCGATCAGGGGGATCCTTTCGGGTGATCTGAGAACACCAGAAAGTCAGGGCAAGGCCAGGCTATCTCATGGCATAGCTTGACACGAATGCAAATGACTGGAATTCTTAGTATAGAACCAATAAGTAATATGCATGACCAAAATTGTCAATGTATAGTCAATCAAACCTACATAGAAGTTCATGAGGAATGAGCATGCTCACTAGACCCAAGAACACGACTGATACAGCATAATTATACCAAATATGACTTGCCAAGTTGCCAAGTTGCTTGAACTACACTGAACACCTTCCCTATGATGTCCAAATGCGGTCACTTTCTGAAGCAGCTGGATGAAATTCGGGCACCCAGCCTCCACCACCGAAGCATCCTGCAAAAGGCAAAGGATCCCAGAATATGGCAGGGCTAATGGCCAACATTACTAGACCCATTCGGAATAACTGAGTAATACTCACTTCAGATGAATCTATCTTCTTTCACATTCACTTCCGATGGGGAATGGTCTTGGGGTCCCCCCAACAAATTCTACCTCGAACGGTGCACCACACACGTCGAACGATTCGTTTGCCGGCCCGGCGGCCCCAATGTGAGGGGTCCGAAGATCGAGAATGATCGAGAATGATCGTTTTTTTCCGGGGCTTCCGGCGGCTTCCGGGTTCTGACGGAAGATGATTTGGAGAAATTGATCTGGAGAAACACTGGAGAGGAAAACATCAAGCAAAACCATGGATCGCCCCAAAAGAACTACGGGCTTCCAAACACACACGGGCCAATGGCCCTGGTTGCTTTGGAGAAAGTACTGCATTGGCCTCAAACGCACAGAATAGCTGCATTGCTCACCCCAAAACCACCGGTATCCCCTTGGCCCCTTGTCTTGACTGGAGCAGCGTGCGGAGCATGGAGCGTGCTGTGAGCCTCACCGTCGGACCACTCTAGGGAGTAGAGGTAGCCCGCCTCCGGGTTCGCGACGAAGGAAGCGGGCTAAGCTAAGCGAACCATGTCCAGTGATGGTAGTGGATCCTCTGGTCATTGGAAGATCTGATCCTCTGGTCATGTGAAGATCTGCTTCTTTGGTCATCGGAATGTCACTGATTCGTTGATATTCTTTGGGTCATCTGAATGGTCATCTGGACAAGAACAAGATAGAACAAGCATTCCAGGGATCGACTCCGTGGGCAATCTGGGGGTTTTTGGAGAGGAAGAAACGAGTGAAAGACCTCTGCAGCTAGTGATCTGAATCTTTGCATGTTTTGCACCTTGGTGCATAATGTTCGCAAACACACCCGTGGGGTTAAAGAAACCACTCAAAATGCATGTTTCTTCAGAATCGTTGGAACCTGCTAAGCAGCATTAAACTCATCAGTTCTCCAGTTCACCACGGGCGACCAGCCTCACCTCAATTCGTCTTCCCGTTTTCGACCGAAACCTTCAGCGACGTGGTCGGCCTTCTCTTGCACTTCGCGCGCCACTTCCTTCTCACAACGCTCCAACAGCCGGACGGCCTGCGGTTCGGCTGTCATCGAGGCGAATAGAGGTTTGGGGACCATGGTCACATGTGTTGCAACCCCAAACAATGTGGCTGCAGCTTTAAATCCACTTGGTGCAGGAACAAATCATCTTCCAAACCCTTTCGAGGTTTTGATGCAAACTGTTTTGTGATAACAACGGGCCTGCAAGTCCCAACATGTGTCAGCCATCAGTTGCCGCGGCCTCCTTGTTGGCAGGCTCTTGCTCCACCACCAGCCTAAAGTCTGGTGTGTTCTCGCTAAATGAAAAGGTGCTGGGGAGCTGAAGGATTCCAGTCAATTCACACCTGACCTAGATCGCTTGTAGTTTGTTCATCTTTCAGGCCAACCCTCGTGAAAGAATGCGTACAAAGACTGTTTTGGTCTTGGTGTCATGCACATGCATATACACATATCTTGGGGATAACGAGAAAACGGATTGCTATCCAGCTTCGTGTCATACTGACCATGCCATGGATTCACTGGTACAGCAGTATGAGTGCTGCATTCCTCAATCTGATCATGCAAGGCGAGACAGTTCTGACATTTGTCCCGGTTCTTGGTTGAAAAAAGGACACACGACAAGACATGCACGACCTGCAATTGGAAGTCTGGGATTTGGCGAGACTCTGCAATGGGCGTGGCGCACCTCATCGCGTGCCGTTTCTTTAAACACTGGGAAGTTCTTCTCAAAAATCTGTCAACCCGTCAAGACCACAAACAATCTGGAAATTATCACATGCATTCTCCCAAGTGCTCTCGCTAAGCAGGTCAGACCCCTCTCGAACCCCATTAACATGGAAACTGTTGGACTTGGCATAACAATAATGTTCCATTTCTCAGCGTGGCACCCCGTCATTGAAAAAGGAGACGGCTTCGACCACGATCAAAAACCCATGCTTAGCTTTCTACCTGAGGGAAACCGCGGTGCTTGCGCTACGCATCGCCTGCCGTCAAAACAACGAGTCGTGCCGCGGCAATCCAAGCGCTTCGGACGTCAAGTCGTGGAGGGCAATCGCAAAGTCGCCCAAGCGAAACCGTAGAGCTCCGACCTACCGCGGCGGGGGATCCGCCTGGAAGGGGGGTTCGTAAAGCTGACAGGTGGGACACCGCCAAATAAAGGGGTTTGGACATGGGGGTAAACCTCTTAAAAAAACAAAACTTGTAGATTTTGACAAAAACCATCAAAAAAAGCGGTGGATGATCATTCCCCATCTGTTTCCAAGCACAACCCATCGCATATACGCAGCACACGCGCCTCCAGCAATCGACTCACCTGCGCCATTGAGGGTCCAAAACCCACCGACAGCCGGGACCGAGATATCAGACATGAACCCTTTGTTTTTGCAGCGTTTCCTTGTTTCGATGACTGTTCAACAACCACAATCATGACAATTTGGATAACGTTTCTTGCATTTGCCTCTCCGTTTCCATGATGGGGATCAAATGGCCCAAAGAGTTGCGGCAAAGAGTTGCGGACACTTTCCATGTAACTGTGGGAATGATTCTTGAGGACGGAAATGCCCCAAGCGCATGGCTGTTACGGAAACCACGTACGAGGTACCGGCGCTGTTAAGGGCGAGGCCCTTCAGAATGGCACGTCGCAATGGCAACGAGAAAAGCACGAGAGGCGTACAGATTTCAGAGATCCTTTTATCCCCAGTGGAACTCCGGTTACCACGGTTAGGATTGGTATTTTGTTGGAAACACGCACAATTCGAATCAATTCGAAACAACTCTTCGGAGATGACTGCCAAGACTCAAAGTCTGCGCGGCCATTTTTTCTCAGACAGGTCCTTAGCCTTAGTGCTTCTTCCTCCACCGGGCAGCCAACTTGGCGAGAGAATCCTTGAGATTCCCTCCGTGGTCGTCCCGCCAACAGATGCTCCACACATACACACCTATTTGCTCAGAGTCTCTTAGAGACTCAGGGTCTCTCGACGGGCAAGGCTGGACGGCAAGTACCGCTTGAGCTGACGCCAGACCTGGTTTAGTTTTTGAGCGCAGCCGATCTTCTTCTTCGTTCTTGTTCCTATATAGCACCTGACATGCCCCCGTGAACTCCATCTTGTACTTGGTGAGTGGTTCTTGGTTATGGAACTTATAAGTTGCGTATAACCTAGCTGTAACATATTTGTAACCTACTTGTAAGTTAGACAAGTTCTGTAAGTTCTTAAGTCAATTTATGCAATTTAAAGTATATTTACAAAACTAAGGCAAATTAGTATCTAGCATAAGTTTTTCTTGCAAAAACATTGAAGATAACTTAGAAACAGCTTAGAAAGCTTAACTTTTTGCTGTCAAGAATTATACTTTTTCATTTTTCAATGTTGTTTAAGGTTTGAAGTTTGCTTGTGTTTTCTTTTTAGCTTCTTTCTTTGATTGTTTTCTATCCCACATACATATGGCTGGCGGCCCAATGCGCAGCTACAATACCCCACCATGGCAAGTTGTTCTCTTTTTGATACACCTCTCACTCCACCATCCAGGCAATCTCTTGTGCAATTCCGCTTGGGAATTGATGACACAACACCCACTCGCAGAACCGCAAGTGGTTCAAACGACCTGTCAACTTGAAAAAACACTGTTCAAAACATGTGTATCTCATTTGGTCTCGCCTTCCTCCTGCCACCGCCGCTCCCAGTCTAATTCGCCGTAGGCATCAAAGGGATGCCAACCCTGTGGCCCCGAAAACCCGCATTCACCCACGGCCTCACAATCAACAAGAAACTAGGCCAATTTCAACATAATCGCCAACCACAACGGTTACCTCTGTCCACAACCACCACTCGCCCCCAAAATACCACCACCACGCACTGCCGTTCCAAAAATATGCCTGCACCAGCGGCCACGGCCAAGTTGTGCTGTATTTCCTTTTTCCTTCAGAGCAAGCAAGCCTCGGCCTTTGGCTTCGAATTGCCCATAACGCGCGCACAAGTCAACAACCGAAGAAGTTCAACAGCGATGCTGTAAATATAAATTGCCGTGACAATCACAAAGCTTGGTTGGGCTTCTTCCTGCACACCCGAAGCGAAAAGGCATACATGACAAGTGTTTTAATCGAAGATTCCAACGGTCAGGGTCAAGAAGCGTATTCAAAACAAAGTGCTCCATGTCGTTGACACTCCAATTCACAAATTCCTCTTGAAGAACTACAGCTGCTGCAGGATGCCTGAGCAGATTCCACACACACACACATGGGTGTGTATTTTTTTACCGTAGTCGGGCCGGGAAGTTTGAATAGGTGGTATGATTCGCAGCTTTGAAGTCGTATTGTTGGATTAGCTGGACTTCCAGCAGTGGGCCCACTCTGCGACGAGGCAGTTTTGTGACTACGAAGAACTAGAAACAACTTTGTATAACTAAGACCTAACTAAGTTATAACTTCCGCCTAACTACACCCGGTTTACTTATAACGTACTTACATCTAACTTGTTCTATCCTTACTAAGTTATAACTTTATGTTAAGTTCCTTAAGTAATAACATATAGTTTCACATACTTATCCTAATACAAGTTCTGTTATCGAAATACAAGTTTACTTGATAGTTCCCTAACTAAAGTTACAACTCACTTATAACTAAGAGATTATAGAGGCTGTCAGCGATAAATTCCAAGCAATTCCAAGAAATTTGAATGTTCCAATCCAATGTTCGAGTTTTTTTGCAAAAAATCTTCCAAATCCAACATACAAGTTGATTTAGGACTTTTGTATAGCATCAGGTCTACCCTTCGACGACCAATGAACAAAGTTTAACCGGGGCAATCGCCAAGTGAGTTGAGCGAGTTGCTTCCCCCTACCTCTCCTGCAACTCAAGCTTATGCCACGATCAAGGTAGCTGCATGGGGCTTCGGGTTCAGGCTCTCGAGCAGAAACAGACCACTGGTCGTGTTGCGTATAGCAACCCAGTGGTCCTTCTCCGCATATAGTGCACCAGTCCGCCGAGGGACACCGGAGCCTGTAATTCCGTCGCCCTGTCCACTATATAGGGAACCACTTCCCATCTTCGCTGCAGCGTGACCCCCTGCAGATGAACCAGACTCATCAAAGCCTCGATGCTGCAGTCACCTGAGGGGGACACGTGCATATCGCGGGTGTCGCCCAGTCCCGAGCCATTTCGCTCCTGCGAGCACCAAGGATGTAGAATCAATGTAGA
Source organism: Durusdinium trenchii (assembly GCA_963970005.1). Classification (NCBI taxonomy): domain Eukaryota; class Dinophyceae; order Suessiales; family Symbiodiniaceae; genus Durusdinium; species Durusdinium trenchii. Next base: position 114,270 of record CAXAMN010028151.1, on the reverse strand, counting down.
AAGGACTTCGATTTCGTCTATAAAGTAGTGGGGTCATGGTTTCTTTTTAGCACTCTGCAACACGAACTGCGAAATTGCCGCCCCAAACACACGTTTTTTGGCCGAGTGATTTGCAATTAGAGTTCAATTTTCACACGATGGACGTTACACCTATACTTTCACGCGCCCCTACTGAAAATTGAAGCTTCAACACCGAGCAGGCTACCGCTATCCTGGCCGAGCTGAATCGTGTTGCTTCGGAAAGAAACATGTTTTCGTTCCAGGCCCGGAGAAATGTCGCGTTGCAGTGAATGCATTGGCGGCAAACAGCTCATGCCTTGTTTGTGTGCAAATCTTGCATGTAGCCAGCAAGCGTTCACTATTTCTGCTTCTCATATCAGTTCCAGATTACTTTTCTCTCATATTGCCAGCCTTCTTCCCAAAAGCGTGCTTGCGCCAAAAGTGATCTATAAGTCCTCCGGATTTATGGGTCCACCTATACGTCCCCTCAGCCTCTTTTGGAAGGGTATGGCGAAAGGTCGGCGCAACTGCATCTTTTTAACAAAGGTGAAACGAACCGTTGAGATGTAAATCATTTGAAAGCAAAGCAGGGATAATCAACAGTTCGCAGTTGTCTTCGTTGGCAGGAGACCCCCCAGCTGGCTCCGGCGAAGTCTACCTGAGATTATAAAACTGCAAAAGAAGATAGAGTGCACCCCATCATATCAAACTTATGAGGCTATGAGGTGTCCACTTCCTTTCTGCTCAGCTGAGCGGACAAACAAATCCTCTCCAGGAACTTGGATGAACTTGGCTTGTTGACACGGAATCAGACTCTTATATAGTTGCTTTACCGGATACAAACTCGTCCACCTCACCGAGTTCCCCTCTGTTTGCAGGGAGTCCTGGCATTTGGGGGCCATTCAATCGGAACATCTGGGCCGGCAACTGGGCTGCGGTGGCCCTGTTTTCTTTTGCAACAAAAGCACCTAGGACCTAGACCACATAGAACCCCCTGGGGAATGTGAAGCATCCCCAGGGGCTATGGTAGCTGCATGAGCGTCTCTTCCCCTCGTCTCTTCCAGTTACACTGCCCTTTTCCGCGCCTTGGAGTCCTTCGACTCCTGGAAGAGGCCCCGGCTCCGACCAGGGGTCACACGCGAGGAATTCATCAGGGGGTGGGTTGGGACATCACCCGTGCCTCCGTAAACGGTCTCGCCCTATGATGGCTCTTGTCACCTTCTTCACCAACCCCCCTTCTAGAGTGACCTACGAAACTGGAGAGAGACTGGCTTCTGAGGATGGGCTGCTACAAGCACTGATGCGAATATCACCAATGAACCAAAATCCTGTAAGCCCACTTAAGGAGTACAGCACGTCCGCATTCTAAGCCACCTGATTCTATAACCCGAGAGCTAAAGGCATCCAACGTGTTCTCTATGGTGGGATCCAGTGGCGGAGTGTGGGAGACAGGAAGACCTCCCAGGCGTTCCTCTTCAAATGCACATCCAAGTTGGAGTAAACTTACTCTATAGCTCAGGCCACCGCCCAGCTGTTTGAAGCACCCCCAGCCGCCAAACTGCCAAACTCTCGTCTCCTGCCACAGCTTCTGGGCCAACAATGCTTCGAGCGCTAGCACCTGCGCGGAAGACACAGGACTCTGGACACACAGAGCGAGTCCTTCGAGCACAAGCGAGTCATGTGCTTGGCTCATCAGCTTCATTCACCTAGAACGCAGCTGACACCGGACTCTTGACAGGGTGTTTGACCATGGGTGGCTGGCACTCCAACAAAGCTTCAAGGTACCATATTAATCCATACCATGCTTTTGAGGATTGCGGGAATTCCGTCATGATACCCTGTTCTTTCACCAACGGTCGACGATTTTTCAGAACATATAGTGCACTATAAGTAACCGTAAATAGCCCACATGTTTGTTCACATGAAACCGATCTTCTTCCCCTCAACATCATTGCATCTCCACCTCAATTGGAGACTTCTTCTCCGACTCATTGGTCGGATCGGTCCTAAGCCGGCACGAGGTGAGGTGAACCGATGGCCGTGGGCAGTGGACCGCGAACCAGAGATCAGCGTTGTTACGTTAGACTCCAAGCCTACCGAGAAGTGGTTCTACTTGCAAGAATGCATCTTACATCATCTTACGTCTCACCCTCTCGCCTCTCTATCATTGTTACAATAAGAAGTTTTGGGCTGCTCTAAATCAACCGTCCGACTGTCAAACATGGTCGTACTGCTAGTGATCCACAGCTGTGGATCATCTGGACGGGACTTCTTCGGGTGAAACGGAGGGATCGCTCACCGCCCCGATCATCCACGGTCTGACGGTCTGGGTCGAACACGTCAACCACTCCAGAAGTTGTGTGACACGTGGGTTGTACTGTGGTGCTTGGAGAAGTCTATCTCTACTTCAAATTACTTCAATAACTCTATCAGAAAAATGAACATCAATCAATTCACCCCTTATGATCCTTCGGATAAGCACTCGAATGTACACCCGATTTCTAGGGTGTGTCAGCTCATTTCCAGCATCACTTGGGGTGATGACATGATTCATGCGTTTTTGGAGGATTTCATCGTCTCTTTCCAAATCCATCCACTGTTCCACCGCCTCTGCCGGGTGCCCAGGCAGTTCCAACCCCAGCTGACCGTCGCTCAGGAGGAGCGCCACAGTCACCGAGAGCTCCTGGAGAGAGAGCGTCACGCAAGTCGCTCCGAAATAAATCTACGGATGGAACGGCACATGAAAAGGGCCACCTTTTCAAACTGAATGACACATGTCAAACAAGGGTGGAGGAAACCTTTCAGGAACTGAAAAGGATGGAACGGCCCATGAACAGTTAAAGTGCCACCTTTGTTTGACATGTGTCGATGTGCCGCTTTGATGACTCTTCGGTCACAGGGTAACTTTAAAGAGATTGATATTTTAGATGTAGTATGATGTATATTATTCTTTTCGGAGGGATGGGCTTGTTAGATGCATTCTTTAGAAGTATTATGAGTTACCAACGAATGATGATGGATTTGTTTCCAACTCTGCAACTTCAGTTCATGTATATAATTACCACCTTAACCAAGTCCGCAGGGGAACCACCACCCAATCCACTGCCCAGGGCGCGGCGGATGCGGCGACCTCTGACAGCTGCTGCCCTTGGAGTTCCGGAAGATGTTCCTGCGACGTGGCTGGAGCAAGATCGGTGGTGGGATCCAGTATGACATAGTATGACTCTGTCCAGTGAATGAAAAGCCTAGTTGAGACTTAATGATCTAATATGATCTATATAAAATATGCAAAAAGGCTATGTGCTTGTTGTTGAATAAGTACCAGGACACCCATTGGCCTGGGCCTGAAACCGCGCTTTCAGAGTCTGGAGCACCTCCGGCACCGGTGCAACGGTCCAGCTCAGCTTTTCCTTCCTTTGTGGTTGAAGAAAAACGTTGGAAACACGGTGATCAAGGCAAGTAAAGATCACAAGAACCATACCATAATTAGAGTTGCTGAACGGCCAGCTGATCAAAAGGCACCTGTGGACCAATGACCATAAGTCAACTCCTCTGTCATCTTCACCAAACTTGCCTCCAACAGCGGCTCCACTGAAGGCTGATATGCCCGCATCGTGGGAACCGGCGGTGCAGGGGGTGAGGCGGCAGACAGTGCAGCGTGCTGCACTTCCAGGGCTCCTGGTGCAGCACGGGCAAAGTCTTCCTCGAGCAGATTGGGTGTGCTTTGAGAAGACGCTCCTCTACAATATAAAGGACACATATCGATGTGTTCTTTCAAACAAGACACAAATACAACATCTAAAAGAACAAACAAGAACAAGCACAGAAGTCTTAAAATGTCTTAAATGATCTTAAATTACTTGTGCGCCTCCAAATCCTACTATAAGACTGATCTCTGCCTTTCGGGGCTGTTCTTCCCCACCACACCGCTCCGGCCCCTTGTCCCAGCTCCTTCCAGCACCTGGTCGGCGCCAGCCCCCCCCACCGGCGGCTGTTCACCCAAGGAAGGCGTGCGAAGGCAGTGTCAAAGGCGGTGTCTGGCCGAAAGGTTGGTGTCATTCGGCCAATTCCTCGCTTCAAGGGGATCGAATTGGTTCCAATTGCCCCGAATTGCTGTTCCTATAGGAGCGATGAAAAGGGTCAAATGCGTTGGCTTGTCCAGGAGGTAGTCACCTACTAGGTGCCACATTTTATTGAGGGAACACCAGCAGAATTGCTGAATACTCGACATCCATCTTGTGCTTCCAACAGCTCGGGGCAAAAGAACCGGACGTCGTCGTGAGTCGAAGGTGCCCCGGGTGTTCCGCACTCGACGCACTCGCTGAATTACACTCTAGATCTACTCCGTTGAATCCTTGTGTACTCTACATTTGTACCCTTATACAGGGCCCTTAATTGGAGTGGAAGACTCCAGTCGACCACTGGTGGTCTAAGGTCCCCCACCTTCCTCTCATTCTCCAGGAGCTGAATGCACATCGACTCCCGTTCCGTCGCCGTCGCTCGGGCCAGAGAGGGTCTCCTGGGCGGTGAAGACACACACCTGGGGAGGCCTGAAACTGCTGAAACCGCCAACACTTCGACCAACATGCATTGAGGTTACCACTCCCTGTCACAACCCGATCAGTTTGGAAGAAAATGCCTATTGACTATTGAAATACATTTCTCAAAACTGGACCGGAATTGGGTATTTGCGCCCTGCTTGTCTAAGCCAAGCAAGGAGCAGCCAGTCATGGGAACATGCCTTTCAGCCAGTGTAAACCACAAGTTCGACTCACATGTCTACTGTCTACTTTAAGCTGCAAAAGATTGAACTTCGCTCCAGCTTAGTCCTACTTTTGATTGCATTCCGGAAAATCCTTCGAGGGAGCACGAGGGATCTTGACGTTCCCTTTGGCCAATCAAACCAATTGGATATTAAAAAACTAACAGATAAGTGAGATGAATCAAAAACCTTTACAGGACATGAGACTAATTAAGTCATATTATAAGTCATATTAAACATCTTTTTTGGAGGAGATCACCTTGAAACCCAGCGAATCGCTCCAGCGGGAGCTTCAGGCTTCGGTTCTCAAGCACCGAGCGTCGGAAGCTGTTCCAAGGTCCTCCGAATGGCCTGGCATTGGTTCCATGGAGCAGTTCACCATCCATGGTGTTCTTTGTTGGTTCTTTGGTTCCATGGTGTTCCCCCCAAAAGGACAGGTGTTCATGGTCATGCTTGATTCCTGCGAGAACTCGGAATTAAGCATGCAGCATTTGCAGCATGCAACTCGCTCACAAAAATCGATGAACAGAAAGGACCGGGACTGCACCGATCAATGTGCTTTGCTTTCTCGTTTTCTTGCTTCCTGCGTTGATTAGATTCCCTCTGACTCTTCAGAACAGTCAGATGTGCGGACTTCTGCAAACCTGGGGCTTTTCCCAAGGCTCTCATATGAGGGACTGAACTGGCTGAGTCTTCGCCAGTGTCGAAGCACAGAGAAAAGAAGGTGTACCACTCCGACCAATGCAATCAAGAAGAGTTCCAAACCGTAGGAAGGGCCTACCCACACCATGATGACCAAGCCAAAGAGCGTGTAAGATTCTGCTAAGGTGATGGCTGTGGCACCCATTGCAGCAGCTTGGCCTTTCATAAACTGAACGGTGTCCTCATCAGTGAAGGAGTTCACGTAAAAAAGGTTGATCACACAATAAAGCACAGTCTGGACGCAAGCACGGATGCAAATGAGACACAAGGTTACATAAGCTCGCTTTGCGTGCATCAGGGACAGTGGGTCCAGGCAGAAGCCATTTGGTGCTATTTCTTGGACACTTATGAGCAATCCTGCAACGGTGGTCATCACTAATGCAGTTGTCACAGATATCGTCTCGAAGGATTTGCACACCGTTTCTTTGAGATTTGCCTGTGGGCAATGCTTCAGCAGGTCTTGACCGAGTTTTGCTGCCAAGCACATCCGCAGGAGTGTATGAAGAGCATAGTAGGATGCTGTGATGATGGTAGGTGCAAGCCAAATATGATCACCACGCCAGCCTCGATCCCCAGCTTCAATTGAGCAATTGACACCATTAACTGTAGAAGGCCAAAACAAACTTTGCGTGGCTTCCTGCATCTGCAAAACGCATCCAATACAGGAAGCTGCAAGGCACAACACTATATACCTAAATCTAAATGTGATGGCTGCGGGAGTGAAACAATAACACCTTTAGTTGGTCAATCATGCATGCTCAATGACATGAAATGCTTCACTGCTTCAAGCACCGACATCAACACACAAACCAATCGTGGTGCCGTTCCGGGTCGGGGGAATGAATTATGAAGATTTAGCTGCTAGGGTCAGGTGGTCAAAGGGGGAAGGACGGCACAGCTTTTCGCTGCCAACAGCCCAACAGGCCGAGGTGATTGTGGGTCTTGTGGGTCATGGCAGTAGACCGATGTGCAACCCTGGTGCCATATATGTGCTAACACATGTATACACATGTACATGGCAAACCTCGCCACTGGCCAATCCGACTGTCGGGTCTTCCATGTTAAACCTGGGCGACTTTTGGAATGGAGCGTTTAAGTGATGTTGATTGATTCCCATCTTCCCAAAATGTCTGAAATCCGCCACCCTGCTGGCCAACTACTTTGACCAAACAAAACCCTTCCCATGACGGACCGCTCGGTGGACCCAGGAGAAACTTCCGGTTGACCCCTGATTCCAGCATCACCTCCTATATATCATTATATTGTATATCAACATTTGCCTGTGGGGGAAGAGCATGTTAAATCAGCTTAACATCTTCGGACGTGGCTTGGTATTGGTTTCTTTCGTTGAAGGGGACCAGACTCCGGACCTCGGGGCCTCTAGGGCTAGGGCTAGTGGCTTCTCATCTCGGTGACCCGGTGCGTGGCCGACTCGCGCCTCTTCCAGGACTCGTCGCCCACGGTGTTCACAGGCGGCTTCTCCCATGACATCATCCCAGGCGCCTCGAGCAGGTCGGTGAAGATGGGTGGTTTTTCATAGATCGGGATCCACTACAGGAACTATAGACAGTGGATCCAGCTACAACTGGACGTATTCGAGGGGCCACTATGTCACTATGTCACGGGTTTTTCTTCGTTTGCTCGTCAATCCCCAATAATTCGTTCGTGGTCCTTGAGGTTGTCAAGACCTGGCTTTAAGCTACCTGGAAGGTGCATCACTACAATAAAACTGCAAGTTTGCAGCGCCTGAGCCTGGTCCAAAAATTCACTCTTCCCGCAAAGGACATGTCTCTTTTTGAAAGGTCACTACCTACAGGCCCAGCAGATTTGGTGATGTGCTTCCCCAATTAGCCCTCTTTGGACATTTTGGCCATTCAACGCTTAAGCCATCAGTTCTTGGCAAGCGACATTCCAGCATCATCATGTCCTGAACAGGAGCTGCTCATGTCCAGGTGTTGCTCATGTGTTGCTCATGTGCAGAATCTAAACATCCAAAAACCCTTTTGGAGCCGCCATCAGCCGCCAATAGCTCCCCTCTCCATAGCTCACGCATTCTTGGCGGAATAGACCGAACAGCTCCGTCCTTGCGTTTCTTCAGATCCATCAAAGACAGAAGCCCCAAGAGTTGCAAACCTCAGCAGCAGTCACACCTGGGTCACACCAGACCTGGGCCACACCGCCTATAGGGAGAGGCCACACCAGGCCTGGTTCATCCCCAAAAATCAAGTCCTAACCAGACTGCAGCTTCACCATATCTACAGGAGATAGGTGGACCATCTTCCCACTTTACAAGGCAAGAAAGGGAGGAATAAACAACTTGAGGTCGAAGCTGCAGCCTGCCAGAACTTCCAAAGGAACCGTCTGTCTACCAAATCAGAGACCATGATAATGATACTCCACCCACACTGCGCCCACGTTCATACTCACCATCCACGTTCATACTCCCGCTGTCGCACCCACCCCACCTCCCCAATCTCCCCTCAAACAAGGCTGTTTGACAGAACACACCTGCAACGCTCCCTCCCGTGTTGATATTCAGAATAGTCTCATCCTCAGCTGAATGTTCACCTACCATGGTAGTCGAGCTGCTTTCATATTTGACCCAAAACATGAACATGCCTCCTGCCAAAACGTCCAAGACTCTCCCCATCCTCACTCCTCACCCCATCCTCCCTCTTGGCACCGAGACTCTTCGGCTGCTGGGACCCTGGAGATCCAGGCTCACTCGCACCTCCCAAGCGCCGTCCTCGCCCTCCCGCCGCACCACGGCGCCAGTGCCCAAGGGCGACGGGCGGAGCGGCAGTCCTCGAGCGGACGAGATGGGCACAGTTGAGGTGTTGTGGGGGTGAAGATCTTTGGAATATGAAGAGAAAAGTATACAGTACAAAGTTGAACATGGTAAATGATGAAGTGACCGGTCGTAACGCTCGGATATGTTTGTTCAGGTTTTGGTCTTTGTTGAAGATCTCAATCATGAAGAATAAAGGCTGCATTTTTTTGCCAGTACTGCGGCGCAGTGAACTTCCAATGGATGATTTTGGAAGGTCCAGGTTTTTCAACTGGATCTAGGTCGCAGGTGTGAGTTGTCTACATTTACACTTTGCCAGCTGCACCTTCTTGAGAGCTGCAGCTTGGGCATGGCTCCAAACGCAAGCAAGGGGTGTCTTTCCGGCCGCTGACACAACGACATCCGAACATGACTTCTGGATGCAGGGCATACCGTTAGGCTTTTTGCGGGGTCTCGTCTTCTGAGAACGCTGTTGTTTCAACCATGTGTTGCCGAACCGAACCGAACCGAAACACCCATGTTTGCCACAAACAAAGAAAGCATTGTATCACCACGTCCAAACAAAGTTCGTCAATTCTCAGCCAATCACTTCTTGTGGACTTTGTGATTGGACTTGCCCGTTTTTACGTCCAAATCAATCTCGTCCACAGAATCAGCGGCTCAAACAACATGGTCTGCAGATTCCTCGATCTAAGACAACTGCTTGATGAAGACCCCCCCATTTGAATTGAACAATACTCTTCAATATGAATCATCATCTCACTTCATGACCTCGCTTTCATCCTATTTCGTCAGCTTCTGTCCTGCTCGCTGCACCGGCGGCCGCTCGCGCAGATCCCTCTGCAACGCCTCCTCCAGCTGCCCCGCCGTTTGCGCAAAATCCACCGCGCCCATCTCCAGGACCTCCGGACCTTCCGGGGGGCACGCCGCACGACCGGCGTCGCCGTTCCGCGGTGGCTCGACTCGGGAAGAGAGTGAATACAGGAGTTAATTAGAATTAACTCCGGTGTTAATTCTTCATCTTCAAGCCCTATTCAACCCTGCACTCGATGGGGAATTAACTCAAGAGTTGATTCCCTCAGCAACGTTGTGCACAAAGACACACCAAGAACGAATTAACACTGGAGTTAACTCTTTTCCTTGGGTTGGGTTTCTTGTTTCCTTCTCC
>CAXAMN010028151.1:67344-101263 GCA_963970005.1 Durusdinium trenchii | reverse complement strand
GTAGTAGTAGTAGTAGTAGTAGTAGTAGTAGTAGTAGTAGTAGTAGTTGTTGTTGTTGTAGTAGTAGTCGTGGTGGTGGTGATGATAATGACAGGGCCACGACCCGTGGGGGACGATCTGTATTGAATGGCCACAAATATGTGCTGTGTCCAGAAGCCCAGGAACGCCAAACACGTTCAACACACAATTGAATGGGAATGCTGGTTTTCATCCATCATCTACTATACAGATCTATACAGTATATGTGCTCTGAAGCTCCCATGCAGTAGTTCCAAAGGTCTTTTAAAAGCCCAGCTCCAGTCCCCGGTATCGCTGCTATGCCAAGTCTGCAGAAACCACCGTCTGTCCTCCTCGTCCATCCTCTTCGCCGAGCTACCTGATGCCGAGAGGCCCAAACCTGATCAAGCGACTCAAGGACCACGGTCCGTGACCCCCGTCCATCAAGGACCTTTTGTCCTTCAGACAAGAACTGGAAGGGTGGGAAACGGCATGATCTATTGGAGAGAAGGCATGATTTCATGGCTTGTATAGGGAAGCTCTCTTGGGGCAAATGGTGGGCTGGTCAGAAATAAGTAAAAACCCTTCAAACCTAAGAGTGCCATGCCAAACTCAAGGGTCACACAGCCATCCTCAACTGCAAGAGCTTCGCCGGATGCTAAGTCACCAGGTGTATGGCGCAGTCAAAGCCAAGGCGCCGCCAAGAAACCAAATCCAAAACATTCCATGTATGATATTAATTTGCCTACATTGAGCCCTTTTCGTTGAGAGTCAGATGCCACTTGATGGAGACCCATGGAGCGTCTAGACGAATAGTAGCTGGAATTGTCCCGAGAGGTTTCGCCTCACAAAAAGGAGGACTTGAATGGGCCTCACCCCAATGGGTCTTGACGCCTCCGGGACTCGAGTCGACAGACTCGTCGTGGCCGGCGCCCAATCTCTAGCCTCCTCAAGGGCCTAACTGGTACATGGAGTACGAGAAGAACGAGTAAAATGGAACCCTGGGGGGGCCCTTGAATGATATTTCATACCATGGTCTTCCAAAAACAACCGCTCCGAGTGTCCACCACACCGGCCGAACTCCGCCCCGCCCTTTGTCTTCCCTCGATCCACCCTCTCCCGCCCCGAACGCATCGATCTGAGAGACGTTGACTCACTTCGTCTCCCAGCTCCTCTTGGAGCCTGGAACGGAGCCCGCGCCCGGTTGGACCGGGTCGGAGCAACCGAGAAATCGGAGCGCACAAAAAGAGCGTCGAGGCTTCGTTCGGAAACGGCCGGAGGGTCGGAGGGGCGGAATCGAGGTCGAGCTGCACGTCGTTTTGGGTTCGGAGTGGCCGGAGGGTCGATCCTAGTAAGTAGGAAAGGCCAGGGGGTTTGGAGAAGAGGTATAGTGGCTTCTTGGCTTCTTTGGGCGGTTTTTGTTTTCTCTATATTTTTTCTCGAAACACGTGCAACGAGCACGTTGGAGGCACCGTTTTTGTGCGTTTGTTTCGTCCAAGAAGAACGACACGACCGACTGGAGAAGCCCCACAGATCCATCCGCTTCCTCCCGTCGCGGCGCTCCGCTCCGCTCTTCAGCTTCGAGCAGCTCCAAGTACTCCAAGCGCAGCTGCTCCTTCCGTCGCAGCGCCTCCTCAGACACGCCGCAGTCTCGAGCAAGTGCGAGTCGAAAGGCGGAAGAAGAGGGGCCATCCAAACCAGCCAATGTGGTGAGCCTGAAAAATGGAGCATCAATCATCAGGTCCCAGATGTGCCACAGGTATATATTGCAGTGTGTTGTTGTGGGCTAGTGAGGATTATTGATGTGTATGATATAAGTTACAAATACAAGGTATTAACAATTTTGACATTTTGGGTTTGGGACGCTACACATGTTTGACCCCTCTCTATGCCACCAAATCCCCAACCCACCAACCACTTTGCATCACAAAAAAGAGATGCAAAACGTCCGTCCAGGTCTCTTGGTGCCAGTAGCTTCCTCGCAGCTCTTGCAACTCCTCCTCGGCCCAGAACATCAATGGCTGCGCCCCAGTCTCGGTCACGCGAAGCACGTGCTGCACAGGTGCAGGTGTAGTCTGGGACCTTGGAGGGTCCCCCAGGTGACCGAAGAGGAAGGGTCTGCTGATGTTGTTTTGGGGACGAAAAAAACAAAAAGAGAGGTCTCTCTGACCGAAAAGATCTCAGTTTTAGGTCTACGGGGAGAGTACTGCACCGCATGGCAGCTGTTTTCCAAGTTGAGGATGTGGCAGAATGTACAAGCGAAGCTGGGGGGTGTATTCTTTTAATTCTTTTGGGGGTCCGACAAAGATGCAATCGGATACCTCTCCTGCCCGATGAGGCCGATCTCCGACATGTTTCTTTGGCTGGGCGGAACAGAAGCGTCGGCTCTCCCAACAAAAAACACCGCTTCCCTGAAAAAAGGGGCCCAAATCGAGTCCCCAAAGCCGGTCAAGCGCGCAATAACCACCGAACCCTCACATTTGGACGGGTGTGGCGCTGTTGGATCCGGCGCGCGTGGCCGCGCCCCCTGGACGATCCAGTGTGAGTTGGCGTGATTCATGATGGACCAGTCATGGAGAATTGGAGTGCGGCCTCCAAAAGAATTCTGCCCCCCCCCCCAAAAAAAAGGGTGCTTTTTCTCTGCTTAGCCTTCCGACTGAGGAAGGGCCTTTGGGTAATGATTTGTGGTTTTGACGTGCAAATGTGTCTATCATCCGCTTCGGAGCTCCCTCCGCCCTGGGTCTGATGGGTGAATCTCTCTGTGTGGAAATCCTGAGGTCCTCAAAATGGAGTGAAAGGAACTCTTGATACTCTTGTATGCATCCTTTGGCCTTCCCTAAGCGCATTGATCAAATAAGCTGCTCAAAGAGGAGGTGTAGAACGATCCAAGTGGAGCTGCCTCAATGGAACTGCACAACAACACCAACACCACCACCACCACCACCAACACCACCAACACCACCCCCACCAACACCACCACCACCACCACCAACGACAACAACAACAACACCAACAAGAAGAAGAAGAAGAATAAGAATAACAAGAACAAGAAGAAGAAGAACAACAATAACAACAATAACAACAAGAACAACAACAACAACAACAACAACAACAACAACAACAACAACATCAACAAGAGGAAGAATAATAACAAGAACAAGAACAACAATAACAACACAAATATATAAGGGTTGCCGACGTTTGGCATCACCGATTCACATCAACACCGTTTGGGTGAGACATCGATGGTATCATCGACCGTCCAAATGGTGAAGACTTGGAGTGAAAAGTCCCCGAGTGGCTTCGATCGCATCCACGCCATCTATCATAGAGCTGACCGGCAAGTCTCTCCCATCCATTCCTGGAATGTGAAGACTTATAGGAATATTCAATTGAGCACTTGAACAGGTTGCGTGAAAGGATGAGTTATTGGAAACATATCCACTCAAATTATCCAAATAGCAGCTGTGCTAGCGGGGGACATTTTCTCTCCTAAAGCCAAATACCCTTTTTTCCATCCAACATCCCCCAGACATCCCCAGACCCACACAACCTTCGAGTTTTGGTTCCGAGACTTCTGACCTCCTCCGTTCGGCCCTTCGGCCCGCGTTCCTTCGGCCCCAAGGGACGGTGCAGCAGCTCGCAGCTGGGATTCCTTCGCCCTGCGACCGTCAACGCAGCCTCCACTTCTGGACAGCGCTCGGCTGCCTCTTGGGTCCTTGGACCAAGACGGATGCGACGAACGAACATGGGCGAACATGGCGACAGATGTGAGCCGTCAGTGACGTATGGAGGTGGCGCAACTTCAGATCCAAACAATGCAAGGGAACCCCCGAAACCCGTGATTTCGTCATGAATGTATGTAAATATAGTCCTAATTCTTCCTTGTGGAGTTGGATTCCATTGGATGCTTAGCCTAGTCATCTAAAGGTTCTTGGGTCCTGATGCCAAATCGACTCCCCACTCAAGTGACATGTTCCCCCCAAACTCCTTTCATATTTGTGGTGCTGTACCTTACCAAAAATACTTCGCACTGACTGCTTCATGTGTTCTTTGGTAGATACTGAGTCCGTTGCCTTGCAGGATTTATGCTCCTTCAGTCTGCTCCTCATCTCCTTGCAAGCATCCTCCTTTCAGTCATGTCGTCCTTCAGAACACTTCCTCTACGCAAGGCTCTTCCTTGTTCTTCAGAAGGACTTGTTTGGTCCTTGAAGAGCCTGGGTCCTGCTCTTTACCGCATTATGTCTTCAAAAGCCATTTCCCTGTCAAGACTCGAGACACTCCCACAGGCATTTCTTGCAAGTTTGTCTCACACTCGAGGCAAGCCACACACACTACTTTGTCTCAAAGTTCTTTGCCTTCCGGGCACATCCAGTGGGTTGAAGATGCAGCATTGTGGAAAATACACGCGCTCGCAGCCCTGGCTTCTCTTGATCTATCATACAGTAGCACAGCAGCAAGCCCCAAGCTGCCCCAAACTCATCAGCGCCAGGTTTACATGCTTCATCCGCAGAATGTGCAAACCAAACAAGTCTTTTCTGGGTACGTTTCATTAAACCTTGCCGTTCGTCATAAGAATCCACGATCGGTTCTGTTGGTTTGGCCTCCAGCTTTTGCCGTTGCCCCATCCCGCCGCGCCCCCATCACACCAATCTCTCCCCATCTCGCCCCGCCAGTTTGGCACACGCCGTGGCACCAACACTTGGCCCAGGGGATCGCGAAGAGCGGCGCCCCGGCGGGTGTGGCGCGCGTGCAACGGAGCGGAGCGACAGACGACGCCCCTGGCGAGCCGAACGACGGTTCCGACGGTTCGGGTCGGTCCGTCACGCATGGGTTCGGTGTGAAGGGAGCGATCAGCCGGTGATCTGCTTCGGATGACGCGACGGGTGGGGTTTTAGATACAGTATATAAGGTGAAGGGCTTTGCAACTCACTTGGTTCATTCATGTGACTTGGTTTCTTCTGCTTTGGGCTGTATTATCTATTGATATCTCTTTACAAAGGTGATACAAAGTACAAGTTGACAGGCAGGGAATCTGTAAAGCATGCTTCATGTGCTCGGCTCTGCATTCATTTGGCTGGACGTTTTGTTGGGGGTCTTAAAGCAAGAGAGGGATCACGCGTCAGCGAAAGGAGAAACAGGAGATTCGTCAGTCGAGGAAGCGGGATGAATCTCCCAAACACTTTCCGGGTCCAACATGGTCCAACCTCGTGAAATTTCCTGATCGAACCCCTGCATCTATTCATGCGTTTTGAAGAGACAAAAATCTCACTACCCAACAAAACCAGTGGCCTGGCCACCTGGCCAGGGGAGGTCATATTCAAATCCTTGAAGGCTCTTGGGGCGGTGGTGCCTGGCCAGTCGACTTTCTTCGCCTGGCCTGGTGGCCATGCGCCGCCGCGGTTCGAAGAACGTCGGTCCAAACCACCTGCCTGGAAAGCTCACATTACTGAAGAGGTAGCCCAAGGCAGTGGCATCCTGGAGTCTTCTCAGAGTGAAATCCATCACAGCTGGTCGGTCGGGTGGACCCTTTCTTTTCATCCGACTTGAAGGTCATGTCATGCTCAGTCCTAACCTGCAAAAATGGGTCACCTCTTGCTGTCATCTGTGAGATGATGTCCTTTTATTGAGAGGCCTCGTGATCTGTTTGTACGCATATTCTAGGAGACGGTGCATCCTACCATGTTCTACCATCGATTTGCAAATCTTTGCCAGTGCCTCCCAGGTCTTCCAGCACCTTCCAGCAGTTCCTGCGCGTGTCCGCGTGTCAACGCAACACGCGACACGCGTGTCACGCGCGCGACGTATATCGTCCTCGGCATCGAGGGCCATGCTCCGGGTCAAGCCATGGCGTCCAGGTGCTCATTGACACGAAAAGAGACTCTCTCGGTTCTTTGGACCTGGATGTGCTATAGTTTGGTTGGTCGGTCCTGGATGTGCTTAAAGAAAACACCAGATTGATCAACTAGGTTTCTTTATAGGTTCTTTTTCCAGTATGTTAGAGTGATCGTCCTTCATGGATTTGGAGTTCCACAGGCCCTGTGAGCGGTTTTTCCTGGACACTTGCCCAATCAAGGCCCGCAGTACCACACTACCAGAGTTCTCTCGAGTTGCGGGGATTCCTAGTTGGGCGAGAGCCCCAGCAAGCTACTGCTACCCAAACTGACATGGCCCACAAGAATTAATATTGCTTTTGGTATGTTTGGGCTAAGAAACTGAATGCTCATATTCAGCAGGCTCAGAATTTGGAGCATCAAGTCCACTTTCCCAATCTAGGGATTCTGATGGCCAATTGAGTTTGCACAGCTTGATTGAGCTGGGAGGCCAGCTGTACTGGAATTCATCTTCTGCGGCTGGGGGTGGACATCCAGCAAATGGTGATCTCTTTGGTGTTTCCAAGGGTGCAGCCCACAAGTGGACATAGCCTTCTGGGCAGTCCGTCGAGTTTTGCAAGAAGCTGTGGCAACCAACATATGATACTGATGTACCAAAGAGGCACGGTTGCGATCGCGGCACAAGAACTTGAAAGACCATCCAAATTTCGAGCCTCACATGTTAGGTCTTGTATGGTCTAGTCACTGCAGCTGCTGAAAAAACTCTTCGGATCACTTTGGACTATGTTTGGATCGCGGCAACTTTTATGATTATCTTTCGAACTGTACTCGTAGACCCATTGTTTACGAGGAATAATCCCAAGAAACATATAACCCTTTGGATCCCAGGTTCAACTAACCCAGCTACTTGTCTACTACGGATTCACCGTGGGATGAGGCTTCACCGACCAAAAAGGATTGACGCCTAGGTTCGCCTGGAAGACACATTAATTATTCATGCTCCTGGAGTCACAAAGGGGTGCCTATTGGAGGAGACGGGCGCCCAGCTACTCCACTCACTGGATGGGACTAAAAACCACCCCTTTTTGACCCCTGGCTCAGCCATACTTCCCTTGACCAAGAACCTCTGTTCTGAGGCTGAGGCCTTGGCCCGCCCAGCAGTCGCGCCATCGGTCCAGCAGTCGCGCTTTAAAGGGTGCGGACGGGTCGACCGGCTTTCGTGAAGGCACATGGGAAACCGCAAAGAAGGTGATGTGGATAGTATGGCCCCGATTTCGCATCACAATCGGCCGAAAACCCAAACAGGTCGTGATAGGGTGGTGCCATCCACTTATCCATGATGACTTCAGGGACTTCATACCAGCCTCTTACAGCCTGACTCGGAGGTTTTCGGCCTCCTCTCCGAATCGCCGCCGGGCGCCGTTCGGAAACGGGTTGTTCTGGGGGGTCGGAATGCCCGGATCGGGGGGGCCTCCGGCGAACGGTCTTCGCTTGGCGGACCCCATACGACCTGAACACCCACCGAGGCTTTGGGGGGGAGTTTTATTCGGGGGGTTCATCCACTGGGTCGCCTCCTTGGGCATTCAATGGTTTTCCAGCAAGAAGGTTGACACTGCTATGACATGACCTGCCTAGTACAGTAGGTGTCGCTGTTTTGCTCCAGTCGGACGTCCAATCCTTCAAAGCCTTGCGTCTTCTTTTGCCTTTTGCCGCAGCCATTGGGCCAGCAGACTGGTATCGCTCTGGTGAATCTGACACACTGCACCACAGTGGTTATTCCACCAGTAGTTCATCCACCAGTGCAAGACATCCACATATTGTTCATGGCATTGGAAAGAAAGAGCCTTGCCACGTCCACTCTCCCTATGATGACGCGTACAATTGACAAAGTTCACCAGAAATCTCCACAAAGACAAGCAAAGAAAGCGGAGGTCGATGCGTGGTAGAAACCAAGCGTATACGATACAATCAGGAACTTCCTCAGTTGAGACCGTAGAACCAGGTGCTGGAAGGTGAAGAAGTCATGGAAACTAGATCAAGGATACTATACTGACTGAGACAAACCGCTTAAATCCGAACATCCTGTTTTGAGACGAAAGGTCGACCACTGTTTGGCCCCAGGGGAAAAACTGAGGTAACCTACGGTCTAGATTCTGACTCATGCCGGTAAAGATGATGGTAGACCCTGGTGGAGAGTTTCGTTCGGTATTTGTTTTGTTCTATATGGTACAGAAAACAAACACATCCCCTGGTGGAGCTCGCCACGTTCGCACGCCGCAGCTTGTGGAGTTCGCTGAGTTTTGATAGGGGTCGAAGGCCGGCCTGGTTTCTTTGCAGGGAGAGAGTTTCTGCTTTGGGTCACCCTTCCTTTCCATCATGGAAGTGGACACTTCTCACAATTGTCCACTTTGAGTGTTGGGTGGAAGGTGGTCCTATTGTCGGGTGGAGGGTGGTCCTATATCCCAAAATGAATTGATTGGTCAAGCAGGGGCAGCACCGCCAGGAATCTTTCTTCATCATCTTCATCTGCCATAGTACCAAGAGAAGACTGGATTCTTGTGGTGCGTCCAATGCAGAACATATTTTTCAACATTGCCAGGTTTCGTCCTGGCACCCGGAGCCTCAAAGCACGGGCCCGGTTGACCATGTCAGTCAGGTAGTCTATTCTGTTCCATTTTCCGTAAGAAGACGTTTTCCGGTGCCATGACCCACAGCGAAGAACGCCGCTCTGTGGCGCAAGAACGCCTACGCCGCTCAGGCCGCTCGGGCCGCGCCTCGGCCGCGGTTGGGCGGCGTTGCTTTCGTGGCAGGGAGGAGAGACCCCTCCACCCCGTCCCGGTGCGAGACGCGGCGCGACGCGACCAGAACGGTCGCCCAAGCTGCCCGGCATGGACGATGCCACGGATCTTTTCCTCTGGGGCGGCTCGGAGGGGATCGACTGGCTGAGATGTCATGCAAAAAAGAACGAGAACTGTCCATGTTCATTGAAGGTTTCGGTCAGAACTAGGAGAAGAGGTCTGTGATCTGGTTCCATTTTCGATCATGGAGAGCATCCGCTATGAAACCTTGAAAATCAGTGAGAAAACATGAGAACACATTGATGGAACGCCCTGCTCTAAATGAGTCACGCACTGGGTGGGAGTGCCCCCAGTTCCCGCGCACGCACACGTGACACGCGACGCCGGTGGCGTCCAGCTCCGGGTCCTCTGCATTCAGGGCCATCAAGGGTCCAAGCCATGGCTTGAAAGCCGAGGCGGTCCAGGTGCTCATCGACACAGCTGGAGAGATTCTCTCGGCTCTTACGTGTGTTGTTCCAGGTGCTCATTGACACAGCTAGAGAGATTCTCTCGGCTCTTAGGTGTGTTGTTTGGTTGGTCGGTCCTGGATGTGCTTCAAGAAAACACCACATTGATCAACCAAAGGTTTTTATAGGTTCTTCATGGACACTTGCCCAATCAAGGCCCGTACCACACTACCAGAGTTCTCTTCATTCGTCGTGGGGAATCCTCGTTTTTGGGCTTGTGAGATCGCCAGCAAGCTACTGCTACCCAAAACTGACATGGGCCCATGGCCCGCAATAGTATAACTATGTAATTGTGTTTGGATGTGTTTTTGTATGTTTGGGGTAAGAAACTGAATGCTCAGGCTCAGAATTTGGGGCGTCAAGTCCAGTTTCCCAATCTAGGGATTCTGCTGGCCAGTTGAGTTTGCACAGCTTGAGCTGGGAGGCCAGCAGTGCTGGAATTCATCTTCTTCGGCTGGGGATGGACATCCAGCAAATGGTGATCTCTTTGGTGTTTCCAAGAGTGCATCCCACAAATGCACATAGCCTTCTGGGCAGTCCGACGAGTGTTGCAAGAAGCCTCACTTGTTAGGTCTTGTATGGTCTAGTCACTGCAACTGGTTCAAACTCTTCGGATCAATTGGGACATCTTTGGACCAAATTCTTCGGGTCTCTGCAACTTGTTGGATCATCTTTCAATTCTCACGCGTAGACTTGTTGTCCACGAGGAATGGGAGATCCTGGTGTCAAGAACGGACACAACCCTTTACCTTTTTAGTTCGATCCCACGTTCAACTGGCCGGCTACTTGTGTCATTATGGATATGACATGGAAGTAAATCTGGAATGATGATCCAAAAGACCAAAGGAACTGGACACCTAGGAGCCCCAGGTGCCCCAGGTGCCTCTTCATGTCATCTTCATTGTCACTTTCCGCCCCTTCGCCAGGTCCGCCCCTTCGCCCTCAGCGGGTCTGGTGCTCTTTTGGTTGCCCCCCTTGCGACGGTTTGGGTGGGCTCGCACATGGGGCGAGCCCAGTGTTGAGAGGGGCCCCGATTCACGAGATGGCGATTCACGAGCGGGTCACAGGACCTGGCACCAATGGATGGCACGTTTCGGCAGCAGAACTTGTCCCAAAATCCACCAGCGACTATAGATATAGAAAGTATGCCTATAATTATAGCTGTTGGCCTTTTCAGATTTTTGCGCTAGACTCGTAAGGGGCCCCTTTGATTTCAGAGGTTTCTTGGATGCACTCGGATTTCGGAATGAAGAGGTCTCAAACATGATAACAGAAAACATTAACACTTGCTGTGTGAAACCCAAGGAGTTTTACTTTGACCTTTGTGTTCCTTGAAACCCAGCATGAAGTCTCCTGATAAATATGAGTCCTTGACATTCAATCATCCCAGCGCAAGGTTGAAACAGAACTGGTATATACTTTTTCCTGGTAAGCCATCCAATCCCATAAGCCTGCAATGGTCTAGCCGAAGTCGCAGCCATTGGACCATCAGGCTGACACCGCTCTGATGGTGAATCTGACACACTGCACCACAGTAATGCATCCACCAGCAGTGCAAGACATCCACATAGGGCTCATGGCGTTGGAGAAAGCTTTGCCATGTCATGTCCAATGCTGACCATGTAATGTGTCAAATCATGTCAAATCAACAGGAAACTCCCGGAAAAAAGAAGCGGAGGTCGATGAGTGATAGACGCCCACACTATACGTGCAATCAGGAACCTCCTCGGTTGAGACCTCTAAGGATGCAACCATCTAGAGAACAGGTTGCTGGAATGTGAAGAAGTTCAGTCATGAAATTCTGAAAACTCGATCTATTCGATCTATAATCTATATATAATGACAAACATGAGGCAAACGCTGAAAATGGGAGAATTCTCGGCTGTAAATAAACTATTGCAATGTATACATTCTCAAAAGCTACAGTAGTTTGTTTGTTCCTGCAGCGCCCTACCTGATGACGCTTGGTGGAGAGGAGACCACCCCCCTGTGGAGCCTTGCCACTTCTGCATAGCGTTTCCCCGGTCAGTAGAGCTCAGAAGCCCTCCGTAGACTGGTCGAAGGCCGGCCTTCGTTTTGGTTGGACGAAGGAGAAAGCCGAGGCGAAAGCGGAGAGGATTTGCAGGGAAATGATGTCTGCCTTTTGAGGTGACCCTCCCTTTACTCCCTTCAACAGTCGTGGAAGTGGAGTTCGCTCCCGAGATTGGCATTCAGAACGTCGTCTTTGGGCAGTTCTCCATGATTGTGGGAGTTCGAAGGCTTCTTGTATCGCTGAATGTGCTACTAAACCTCAACGGGGTCACAACCCTCCGTCAACTCCATGTTCCAAATCCCTTGCTCCACTGCAGGAGCAAACTGTATCTTAGACTGTATGTACCCCAACAGACTTGTCACATCTGACTGCCGTGGGAGAGACATCCATGTAGATCCGTTGGCTCTGAACTCACCTTCACTGTCACTCTGCTTTGGGACCTTTGGGCGATTCATGTCCCTTTGGCCGGGACGGGCACCTTCCTGGAAGGTCAGGAACTAGCCGTTCAGACCAGGGACCGGCAGTGTTACCCAAAGTATCAGGAACTCCGAGTAAGCAAAGGCCCTAAAACTGCAACATCTCTCAGGCCGAATGCCATCCAAACATTTTAGAAATGAGGAAACTCGAGGAAATTCCTCATCCAGGTTGCACAAGACTATCAGAAACCCAAACTTCAAGTGAGGAAGGCTAAAGACTCTCAATATCCCTCAATTTTGATTCAATATGAAACTATGGAACCCCAAAATGCCCCCAAGCGTTTGCTCGACATTTTTCACACATCTCTTTCCACCTTGGATGCCGGAAACATCACTCCATCGCGTAACACCTCGACAGTCTCGACACACCCCGCAGCAGGTCGATTGGGTGGCACGGACCTCATGCTTTCGGCATGTCCTGAGAGCACGGCAGGATACGGCAGGCATGACCGCACGGCCGCGAGGCTAGGCAGCTGCAGTTCTGGAGGATGGGCGTGAAAGTGCCATGAAGAGCCTCTTCACCACCGCTAGCACCATGCTGAAAACACCAATGGACCGCTTGAACGTCTACAGGGTCTGAGAGTGGTGGCCAATGATTGAAGAACTGGAACACCAACAATCATCGGCATGGAGGGAGTAACACAAACTCTGTATCTTCTTGACTGATTCGCCAAGATATGGGAGTCGTTCTATACTTTAGGTGCAGAGAACAATGCTGAAATGCTCTTGCGCTCGCCCTTGCGCCTTCTTGCGCCTATGAGGGGTTTTGCATATTTTGAATGCTCTAAGTGTTTGGGTATTGGCGAGAAAAAGTGGCGCGCCAGAGCCGGAAATGGCAAAAAGTAGCAGTAGTAGTAGTGGTGGAAGTAGTAGTAATGGTAGTAGTAGTGGTAGTGGTAGTAGTAGTAGTAGTAGTAGCAGCAGCAGCAGCAGTAGTAGTAGTAGTACTGGTAGTAGTAGTAGTAGTAGTAGTAGTAGTAGTAGTAGTAAAAGCAGTAGTGGTAGTAGTGGTAGTAGTAGTAGTAGTGGTTGTAGTGGTAGTGGTAGTGGTGGTGGTAGTAGTAGTCGTAGTAGTCGTAGTAGTGGTGGTAGTAGTAGTAGTAGTGGTATTGATGATGGTAGTGGTAGTGGTAGTGGTGGTGGTAGCGGCAGTGGCAGTGGTAGTGGTACAGCAGCAATAGTAGTAGCAGTTAATAGTAGTAATCCAGAAGGGGTGGCCATGGGGCCTGCGTTTTGGTTGTCCATCATTTTTGGGTAAAAGCTTCAGTGCCACAGTCAAAATCAACAAAAACACTGCTGAATGTACATAAAGGATTAAAAACACACAAGAAAACAACCAAAAAAAACCTTGGGAAAACAAAAAATATGAGAGACTCTTGGCTGGAGCCCCCACTGAAGAAACACAAAAAACAAAACAAACTTGGGAAAACAAAAACAAAAAACAATTCTGAGAGACTCTTGGCTGGACCCCCTTTCCTCAAGACTTCCCCCGAATTGTGTTTTTTGTTTGTTTTTGGTGGTGGTTTTTGGTTTTTCCCTAGGTTTTTTTAGTTGTTTGGCTTTTCCTAGGTTGTTATTGGTTTTCTCAAGGTTTTTTGTTTTTTGTTTTCCTATTTAGGTCTATCTGTGTTCTTACTATTTCGTTCAACCTTCAAGTATGTGAGCCTAAGTCTCACCTAAACGACCTAAAGGCATATGTTCTTTGCTCTTACAATGAAAGCGTCTGAGCCCAACACTCCCTTTGTCCTTGTCGAAATCTCCATGTACAAGTCTGCGCCTTAACTTCTGAATGGTATCAATGTGGTTGCCAATTGCATGTCCAACCAGCTTGACATGAAACTATAATGACACCTTCCAATTTACATGAAATTGTTATGAATCTGTGTAAGCTGTAGTTCTAATTCAATGCTTGTTGCTTTTGCTTCGGCTTTGTAATTTCGAAGCCTCCTCGACTTGTGCATCTTGTAGCTCAAGCGTTTTACATCTTATTCTGGGAGTGCAAGCTTCTAATTCAAGAGCTTCCCTCTAGATCTCTGGGGATGATCATTTCTACAATAAAGTTATACAAAAGCTGTCATTTCAAAAGCTTTCCTCTGGATCTCTGGAAATGGTCATGTCAATTTAAACATGCTATATATCAATAAATAAGTTTTTCTTTCAAGAGCTTTCAGACACATATATGGGACATCTAATTTCCCAGAGATCTAGAAGAACGCTTTTAACATAGTAGTAGTAGTAGTAGTAGTTGTTGTTGTTGTTGTCGTAGCAGCAGCAGCCGCAGTAGTAGCCGCCGCGGTGGAAAGAATGTCCATTAAGCGCTCTGGGGTTGAGATGACAACATTCGGCTTCTTCAGCCGTTCTCGAACCCAGCGCTCCATCACGGCGAACATGGAGTGGACGATGCCCTTTCCAACTGGGAAAGATCTCTTGGGCCACCCAACCTATACCAGCGCATACGACCGAAAGCGTGGCCCGACGTCACTCAACAACGTCAGCAGGGAACAGCGCTTGACCTGCGAACATCTCTCCAAGCTTCTGAAGTTCTGAAGCAACAGGCCACTCATCAGAGCCGTGTTCTGAATTATTTGCTTCAGAAAAAGACTTTGTGGACCTTTTTAGAACCTTCCATGTGGATGATCACCATGCAACCAAACACAGACAGCTCCATTCAGTCACCCCCGTACCACATAGTGCTGAGCTCCACGCTTGCCTGTGGCAAGCTGTATTTCTGCAGTTTGTAATCACTCCAGCAAAACTTCGTCTGGAGGCAGCTTGTCAACAAGTGCAAGACAAGTCTCTGCCTGGCGTTTGTAGGAAGATGCGCCAAGCATACGACTGACACACCAGAACCTCGTGATTGAGCTTGCGCAAGAGCTTAGCCTCCAGATCATGGAGCTTTGACTGCTTCGCGACGGCCAACTTGCGACACAGTGGTTCAAATTTGTCAACGTGGCTCTTAAGAAAGGCGTAGAAGGCTTCTACTCGCATCAATGCGTCCTCCGAAGCGTCGAGTGCAAGGGTAGCCCCGGAAGAGTAGTTCGGCGTGACTTCTTCCGACATCACTTGCTCTGCTTGATGCCTTTGACCAAGCCTGGTACTATTGAAGCCTTCCAAAGCCAGCAGTGATCGCACGCATTCGTCATCTTTGAATTTTCACTGCAAGTTTGCATTGTTTGCGGACGACTGCAAGGAACTGCTTCCAGCCTAAGCGCAATGCATTTTTTCTTCTACTGTCGCGCTGTTTTCCTTCTTCCAAAGCTGCCAATGGATGTCCACACCAAGGTATTTCAGCTCACCTCTGCTCAGGCCAGCTGAGGACAAGGCACTGTCAAGCGCTTCGACGCGGTTTCTGTCCGTGTGTTTCATAGCAGCACGCCTCGCACACAGACACTGCAAGTTTGGCATCGGAGGCCTGCACGCTCTGGCTGCGCTTTACTTGAGCCTCCTCGCCAAAGTACCGAGCCACCCTGGCTGCATCTGCAAAGCCTTGGCCGCGCTAATGAGTCAAGTAATCCCGAGTACCTATTCAAAAAGCCTCCCCAATTAAAAAACACCACGTCCGAAATCAAAAATACGGTTTATAATTGTTTTTAAACTACCGCCCTTTCAAACCGCTACTAAACTACCAACATGGTCGATTTTGGGTCTAGTTTCTTTAATATTTGCCCTCAAAGTCCTGGGACCTCAAAAAGTAAGGCGCCGAGGGGGCCCTAAAAAGTACATGCGCCGAGTGTCCCTCAACATTGCCGAGTGACCCACGAGCCGAGTGTCCCATATGGCCTCTCAAGACCCCTCACCCCCCTGCTTGAAGCTCCTTTTCTTCATGCCCTCACTGCTTCCGCTTTCTGGCTTGGGAGTTCAAATCTTCGATTCGATACTTCAAAGCTAACAGCCGGAAATTTGCACTTTTGAGGATCGATTCGCTGAAGTGTTTAGAACTGGCTCTCTTTGCCATGCGCTTGAGAAGTCCCATGGCATCCTCATCAATCCACCCTGCGGTGAAGCGCTGGTTGTATCCTCATATGCACCGAAAGGAAAGAGTCATTCAAAAATATTGTGCAGAACTCAAAGGATAACAACAATATGCAGGAGCTTGGGAAATCACAGCCAAGGATCTCCAAAGTTTGGTGCGTTTGAGTTGCTCTTCCCAAGCCTTGGTCTCCAAAAGTTTTCTTTTCACCAAAAACCCAACCGATCTATTGCACAGTATTCATCCCCGGGCTTAGCCAGGAGGCATGGTATTTTGGCTTTAGAAGCCATCTTTTTCGGTTCATCCTGCAATTAGGACAAGCTCAATGAACAAACCCTACTCGGCAAAAACTTGTGTGTGCCCGCACTGTTAGGTTGCATGGTGATTGAAACCTGTCCTTTGAGAGAGTTGGGTCATGGCCCGGTGAGCTTTCAGAAATCCATACCCCAACTCGCAGAGCTCCGTCGCCTCTGGTTCACTCCTCAGGGCTAGAAACAGCATGGTGTATCGCAAGGGCATTTGTATTTAGTGCACACATGTTAACACACTGGCATGTGCACAAAGGCATGCGTTGATTGAACTCACATCACCACTCAATTGAGCAGGGTTGCAAGAAGCGTGGTAAGCGATCTGACAAGGAAAGATATCGGGCCATGGAAATCCTCAGCGCTTCAAAGCGTGCAAAGTTTAGAGAAAGGGGTGGCACATGCTTACACACGCAGGTGCTTTCAAACAAAGGTGCCGAGCGTCAATGCATAGCAAACAGGGGCCACTTGCTCATCAACAAGCACCCGATGCAAAAGGTGAGGCTGTCCAGAAAGCCATTTCCCAAAGAGTCTGGTATCATTGGGGTCATTGAGCCTCCTCTCCCATAGGCGCAAGGCGCAATCAGCCAACCAGTCACTCAGGACACGTGAGTTGTACCCCTTGGCGCTCCAATATGCGCCATGGCCCGGTTTGAATACCATCTTCACTGTAAACTTTGACTGTGAGCAGCTCAGCTTTGCTTGTTTCAAGTACACGCGGAAGTCGTCCCACGCACACTCCAACACCTTTGCAAGACTAGAAGCTGCGTCACCAAACAGCCCCATCTCTGCGAACGTTGCCAGGGAGGCTCCGTTCAAGGTCCAAAGCAGGCCCAAGTTCAAGTTGTGAAGTTGGCATGGAGCCACCAAGCTGATATCGAAGTTGCACAGCAAGACCAATGGGTTGATCTGTCGTGAAAGGCCACTGCCAACAAGTTGAGTGAGAAACTCGACCGTTGTCTTCCAAGGCAGCACGGGCATCTCCACGTAGCTCCTACGACCATATTTTTTGACATCGCAGTACATGCACGGCACAGCAGAGTTCCAGTGGCGCTCAATCTGCCAAAAGAATCTGTTCCATGACCAGTCACCGCCGATCTCACAAACACAGAATCGATGTCCGCTTTTTTCAAGCCCGGTGTGGTATAACAAATTGAACGACCACACCATCCGGGCCAACACAGGCTGCAGCCCCTCAATTCCAACAAATTGAGAAGACTTTTGAGTCCAGATCAAGAACCTGCTGTTCCTTGCAGACTTTGGCCTCCACAAAGGCAATGACATATATATAGCATAGGCCTTGGTTTGTCGCTCATCGTATACACAATCATCGCCAAAAATCTTCACAGGAATGCGCATTTGACCAGATTCAGTTGCGGCCCATGGACAGCCTCTATCAGCTGCCTCTTGCCAATACCGTCCAATATCAGCTTGAGATATTTGAAGCCCAATCTCATCAAACAAATACTCCAACATTGCGTGCGGGTCAAACATAGGAATCTGTGTGTGCTTCCAGGTCTTGTCTTCTCGTTGAGATGGAACAGGACAATCTACATAGGTGACCTCCTGATAGGCAGTGGTGCATGGTTTAAGTCAGGCATGGGGTGTTGAGGGTGCCTGAAGTATCCCAAGTGGTGCTTTGTTTTAGACTTAAAAGTCAAACATTCAACCGCTGATCAAATACACAGGGTCAGTCCAGAGGTAGTGTCACAGCCCTGGCAAAGTCACGGCTGTGATTCCACTTGGAGTAGTTTCCAAGCTTCACAGTTATTGGCGCCAGGGAATTGTTGGACTCCTGGCTGGGGATGAGTTCGAAGAAGTATGCAGCCAGATCAATGGCATGCAACATGTAAACACATGTTTGGGAGTGAGCAATGGAAATCCAGCTCCTTGCACGCTGCGTTGGCTACCCGCATCTCTTTGCTGAAGCTGGAGGCCTTGCGGGCCAGTGCCAAACAAGGGTTGAGGGAATTTGCCTTATAAGACATTCTTGCAAAGAGTCTTCAAAAATTCTTGCGACTGCCAACCGTAGGTTCTGGGGAACTGTTCTTTCCGATGTCTGGGAATCTGGCCCCATCACCAATTTCGGAGACCATGTTGGCGAAGAGTGCTGTGCTGTGGGCCGACCCTCTGTGGTCATGATGGCCTGGCATGCCACTTATGAACTTCATCAAATTGGTCGGTGAGCTAGTTTCCTGCTGCATGTAGACTCTTGTCTCTTTGGGGCGGATTGAGTGAAGGCACAACAGCTTGCATGAAGAACAATTCCCAGGACTTTTGGGGGCTTTGCTGTAGGCAAACAAACGCACACACGAACAAGGAATTCCCCACACTTATAAAGTACTCCCAAAAGTCAACAAGAACACCCTGGAATTGTATTTTTTTCATCCTCGCAGCTTTGCTTCAGAGCTCGTTTGACAAATGGCGGATTAGAGAGTCGAGATCATGACGACCCGATGGCACTAGCACTGCCATGTTCTAAGCTTGCACAAGCACACACCCCTTTGTGTGTTGGCAGGCGGTCACGGCAGCAAATGATCTATGCGCTGGTCACTGGCCCTAGCTGTGCAGCGTTTGGGAGATCCAGAATTGATGGAACCTCGTGTGCAAAACAAACATGGACCAAACAGCACGGCCAGCTGGACAGCGCAACATCCCCAAAACAAACAGACCTTACGCACTTTACTTCTTGGCCTTTTTAGGCCCTTTCCCACTAGTACTAGCTTTAGGCTTCGGCTCAGCTTTTCGCTTTGGAGTTGACTTTGTCAATTCCGTGAGCGCATCAATAGCAGTATTCAAAGCACTCAGGCCATTCTTCACTGTAGGGTCATCAGCCTCGATTCCCGCGAAAAAAGCCGGGGAACAAAAAAGGAATTGCGGACCTCCTTGAAATGAATTGGAGATACCTGTAGTGCTTTTCACTTCCGATACATGAACGCTCCGGCATCCAAGGCCTTCTGCATGTCCAAGTTCTGCAACGAAGACTTCTGCTGCTCGATGGAACTGATAGCCTTTGCCAAGTCGGCCTCCATCGCCTTTTTGATGTTGCTACCCCTGGGCAGCACGTATGAAAAAATGCTAGCGAGTCCTCCTTGTTTTGTTTTTGGGTGCACGTGTTGATTTTAGCTTTGTATGGCTCCATTCAATTGTGACTAAGAAAAGGGGCAATAAACCGGGAACATCCACAGCTGAGTTGCGGGAGGTAAGACAAGTCGAGGCTTGAAGCTTCATGAACCTTTTGGTCGGCTTTCTCGATTGCCTAGCAGAAAAAGGATGAAGGCATGGATTCAATTGGTCCCATGGTTGTGGGAGCACAACTCAACAGAGTGGAGGCTTCTGGTTTAGAAAGTCAACTCATGCACGCTGCACTAGTGAAGCCTTGTTCACCTTCTTCTCGGTTGTCTTTGAGAGCTTGGGAGCGCTGCCATCCTCTTTTTTCTGGCCAGGGTACATACTGGAAACATAAACCACTAGTTGGTCCTCAAGGTCCACAACACACGGTGGTGGCTGGTGCGAAAACGGCAAACCTTTTCAATCCAAAAGAGATGTCGATACAGATGGTAAGCCATCTACAAGTATACGACTGCACATGCACATAATTGGATCCTGATATGACTAATCCGATTCAGCTGACTCCAGGTCTTCCAGGCGAAAGCTCTTCAAATCGCAATCGCAGTCACGGCTCACTGCAAGAAGCTGGGCTGCAGATCGCCTCGGATGGGATCAGATGGGAAACAAGAGCAGGAGACAGGGCATCGAAGAAATATATGTTCGATTCCACATGCAGGTTCAACCAGATCAAACCCAGTGACTCATCAAGGTATTCTGCCAAAATTTCGGCCCAGCATGAACAGCAAATCCGTTCGTAGGCCACAAACTTCAAAAATGCCACGATCTCTTTCTTGGACAGCTTGGACGGCATGGCTAGTACTGCTTCTCAGATCTTGGCAAAAAGTGGAACTGGGGGTTTGGAAAAAACAGCCACGGTGATGGGAGGATAGAGCAGGCTCCCATAGACCCACCAAACATGCAATGGTGAGCATTTGAGACATGTATAGTCTAGTCAAGTATGGTCCCCCACTGTCAGTGCGGCGTGCCTCGTGCTTCCTCTTAGGCCGCTTCTTGTCCGTAGAAGAGTCAGAAGCACTAGATGATTCTCCATCCTGACATTGCAATGCCTTCTTGACCCAGTCCTCCTTTCGGTTTTCCTGTTGATCCTTGATCAAGACTTTGTATTGCCGGCATTCCTGCAGCAAAAAAATCCACCGACCCCACTCGTGGGGTCAGGCGTGACTGGTGACTCATGGATGCTAAGGCTATGATTAAGGCTATACCTCCCCTACCCCTAGGAGTGACGAAAAGTAGCCAAAAATTGTCCAAGATTTCTCCATCCCAATTGATTTACATCTTGGGGCGCCCTCATAAGCACGGTCCCTAAATGGTCTCGGGCTCGAATCCCGGCCTGGTTGCGGCCTGGTCCCTGCCAGTGCCTTTGGTTTTTCCTAGATGTTGTAACGTTTCCCGCTGGATTTCTAGGATTTTCAAAGGTTTTTGTAAGATTTACTCATTTTGGGTTCCCAGATTTTCAATGAAAAATGCTCACCCATTTGCCGTGCTCTCTTTTGCCTACTTTGGTGATGCAGTGACAGATCATGTCTCTAGGGGTTCCGTGTTGCTTTTTGGGTCCCCTGATTTTTCGAAAAAACTCTTAACCCATTAAACCTAGGCCATCCACTTCCCTGGGGGTCGGCGGCTGCCAGGCGCTAGCCTGGTACTTAGCCTGGTCAATAGATATACCCAGTTACCCAGTCACCAAGCTCTTTACAGGAATGGCCATGTCTTCTCATGAATAACGACGGAAACCACCAAACAATGAATTCGAAGTTGGCTGTACAAAGCAGTCCTTGATGCCAGGTGCATCAGGGTGGTCTCGGCACTTTTCAGGGCAATTGGCTTCCAAGTGTGCAATCATTCTATCAGCTGCTTCCCCTCCCAATTTAGCAACAAGCTCCCACCGACACAACCACTCACGGGTATCACTTTCAATGGAACCAATGTCGTTTGTGATGCTCGCATACAGCTGTGATTTCCGCCACTCTCCAGAGGCATTCAGCCAATGGTCAAAGAGCTGGTGCAGCTGGGTGAGATCACCTCATCGCGGAGCAGCGCAGGCGGGCACAGCTGCTGAACAACAAGAGTGCGAATGGATCTACATGCACATTTGTATATATATGTGAAGGCCGCAATTAAGGCCAGCTACCAGATTTTTCCTGCTCCCTCACAGCATTCGCACCCAGGACCTTGATTTCTTTGGGCGTCGTCACACCTAAGCATAAGTTGCTGGGAAAATGGCCCAGTAGAAAAAACTATAAGCAAACCACTACTTTCAGATCGATCGATGTTATTTGGGGCCCAGACCAGTCAAGCTGCGCCGGAACCGAGCCCATTGTGCATGCCTAGCCTTTGCTTTCTTGATCTGCTTCTGCTTTTCTTTCTCTGCTGCTTCCTCCCCAGGCGGTTTCTCATCCACACCTTCAGCCACGGCCACAGGTGTAGCAGGGGCAGAGGGAAGATCCATGGTAGATGCGCGAGTGAGGTTTGCTTCAACAGCACGTCGCAACTGCGCAGCATCACTATAGTCTTCGGTGAACCCTTTCGAGAGCTTTGCCTTTTCCTCTTCTGCTTTCTCTGCTGCCTTCCTCTTCTCCTCAGCCTCTCTTTGCGCATGCTCTTCTGCCTTCCTCTTCTCCTCAGCCTCTCCTTGCGCATGCTCTTCTTGCTTCTTCTCTTCTGCCTTCCTCTTCTCCTCAGCCTCTCGCTGCGCATGCTCTTCTGCCTTCCTCTTCTCCTCAGTCTCTCTCTGCGCATGCTCTTCTGCCTGCCTCTTCTCCTCAGACTCTCTCTGCGCACGCTCTTCTGCCTTCCTCTTCTCCTCAGCCTCTCTCTGCGCACGCTCTTCTTGCTTCTTCTCTTCTGCCTTCCTCTTCTCCTCAGCCTCTCTCTGCGCATGCTCTTCTGCCTTCCTCTTCTCCTCAGCCTCTCTCTGCGCATGCTCTTCTTGCTTCTTCTCAACGGCCATCTGGGATGCAAACGACGGAGCGGACATCTTCTCGATCAGCCAGTCCACGAATGAGCTGACAGATTCCAGTTCTTCATCCTTATCAATGCCAAGCTTCCACTTCTGACCGACCACCGTGGTTACATGAGCCTCAAACTCCGGAATCCCAGGGTGTGACTCAACCTCATGGTAGAGGGCCATGAACGGAGTCTTTTCCAAGTGGAGCAACCAGTTGTCAAACTCTGTAAGCCAGCTCTCGCCAATTGATTGGCGCAATCTTTGGGCAACGGCCAGAACCTTTTCCAAGCTCACCCCATCAAGCTCCCTTGTGAAGAAGCTTCCTTTTGGAGAGACACGGAATTTCTTTTGTTTCCATTGGTCCTCCATTTGCCTTGCCTTTTCTGCTTCTACTTTTGCCTCCTCTGCCTTTCTCTTCTCCGCGAGCTCGGCCGCTTTCATGACCTCTTGTCCAATCCTTTTCTGCACTTGTTTCTCCACCTCCTTTTCGAAGGCGAGGCGGTCAAAAGGAGGAGCACCATTCTGGGGAGTGGCTGCAGCCCTTAGCTCTTCATCCAAGTTGCGAACAGCAGCTCCCTTGGCGTCCTTGGATGGTGCACTTGTCGCCTTCACCTTTGCTTGCCCAGACTTTTTCGATCTTGATCCCTTGCTCTTCGTACACTTGTTGACAGCCTTGCCCTTCTTTGCTTTGCTTTTCCCTTTCTTGGACTTGCGCTGATGCTTCACTCTCTTTTTCTGCGACATCGGTTTAGAACCTTTTGCCTCCTTCAGCTGCGACTCAGTGGCCGGCAATGTGGCGTCCAGCTCAGTGATTTGGCTTTGGCTTTCACCTGCCACAGGTGAAAGAACAAGCAATTGCAATTAGCCTTGGTCAAACAAAAATACATGTATCTTTGCGTGTCCATTTAAGTGCCAGTGATAGGCAGCGCCTGTGGACAAAGTTGTTTGGGTGTCTGACCTGGGGGCATGCAACAGTACGTGCACACATGCATGTATATGCAAAAACATATGCGGGGACCATTGCATGCGCATGTACACGCTAAGTCCCCAGCACAACGGTGACAGGCGAGAGGTTTCGTTTCATCAACAACAATCTTTGAGCTTTTCCTTGTTCAAGAAACTTGGCAACTTCTTCGTCCATGACGCTCCCCAGGCCCAGTACGCGGGAAACTTAGAAACGCGCTTGATCCGTCAAAGCACTCAAGGATATACTATCCAGACTGGGGAAGAACAAGGAATCATGCACACACCTAAACCTACACATGTTTTAGCGTCGCAGTACTCACGCTTGCTCACGCTTGCTCACGCTTGCTCACGCTCGCCGAGGTTCTTTTTGAGGTCGTCGAGGTTCTTTTTGAGGTCGTCGAGGTTCTTTTTGGGTCCGCCGAGGTACTTTTTGAAGTCCTTGCTCACGCTTGCTCACGCTTGCTCACGCTTGCTCACCACAGTCACATTCACACAGCAAATAACGGATGGATCCACCGCTTTCGTTGCGGAAGCGATGATCAGGTGATCATGAACTATAGCGGTACAAATTCTTTGGAAAAGCAACTGATTATCAGCAACACATGCACACAAAGTTATCGTTCCTTTTTCTTTCTAACCGCGATCAGAGTGTATGCACCATGCATGCAGTTGTCACAACAACTGATCTTCATTCTGTGTAAGCACTCGCTGAAAGAAAGCGAATCACAGGCCCAAAGTGAACTTGGGCTGCCAAAGACCTTTAGTGGCCTCCTGTCGCAGGAACACCCGGACCTCATCCAAAGCGGCATGGCTCCAATCCAGCTGCTCTTCTGCTACCTGGCTCTGGAAGAAGTGCCCTGGCTACTTATGGGCAGAGTCGGTAGATTGATCAGACTATGTGGTGCCCTGGAATTTTAAACATTTCATGCTCGATTCCCCCAAGAAGCGAGTTATACACGCTTGACATCCACCTGGACTCAAGGGAGTTGGGTA
Organism: Durusdinium trenchii; assembly: GCA_963970005.1. Classification (NCBI taxonomy): domain Eukaryota; class Dinophyceae; order Suessiales; family Symbiodiniaceae; genus Durusdinium; species Durusdinium trenchii. Next base: position 77,310 of record CAXAMN010028151.1, on the reverse strand, counting down.
GCATTGACATATGCCGAACAAACAATTATACAAACCCCTCCCTGATTTGCCTATAACGTAGATAGAGTTGTCCCGTCGGCGTGATTATCGCTAGCCAGCTTTGCCTTGAGGGGCAGCAAGTTCTGCTCTGCAAACTTCAAGCTGTTCTTGATCTGATGTCGCTTCCGGTCCTCCCAAATCAATCGGGGGACCATCATTTTGCGTATATCGATATACGCAAGCCTTAATTTCCAAAACAATGCTCGAGCTCGAATCCTTTCCAAAGACATGTCGAAGGGCCATAGACCTTCCAAAGCCTAGCGGGTACACCTCCGTCTTCTTCAACCGTGGGCCTCCGGACCTCAAGGGAAGTGCAAAGACTAATGACTGGATGGACTGGACAAATTCAGGCTGCACATGCGCTAGGCAACCGGCACTGTTTTTTTACCAGTTTTTGGGTTGACCTTTTTCACAGTCACTCCAGCACTGGACAACTTCGATCGAAGCAGCGGGGTCATTCTCAAGTAAAGCCGTGGGATCCAAGGCCTAGGAAAGAATTCATGGAAACGCTTGCATATGTTGAGAAGGTGGCCTGAGAAGACGTTTTTAAGTGATAAAACAGGCTCTTCAGGCCACCTTTATAAATCCAACACAGAGCTTTCGGTTGATTGAGGCACAAACGCAGTTCCCCAGCCGCGGCTGGGTTTATGACTGAAGTGACCATAAGAGGCCATCCAACTCAGCAAAACAAAGCCAGGTTCAACATCAATCCAAGACAGGGTTTGCTGGTACTGAGAGTTTCCTTCTACAACCTGATCAGACGTTTCCAAGTCTGCTCACACTCCCTCCTAGGGCTCAGACAAAAAGGAATTGTAGAAACGTATACCCAGCCGCTGGCAAGTGCACTGGATGAACTGGAAGTAAGGAACCATGAAGAGCTTGGATGTCGACGGTTGTTCCACAAATATGTAACAAGCTCGGCATAGCAACACCAGTATCACCAAAGCCACCCGGCACCCGATCCTTGGTCGTGTCCCCAACATGGCACCATTGTCCAACACCCCAAAACAGCACATGCGGCATTTGTAAGTTGAATGCACAAAAAATAAGGGTACGACAAATTTGCAGTTGCCACGTGTGGCAATGCTTCATTTCCAAAAGGGTTAGCAGCAGTCCGCTTGTGCGTAGGGCAGTTCATAAAGATGTATGATCCACAAGGAATGCCCATCGCAGCCAAGCCGTCCGGCCTGACCCTCAATGCTCCCTGAAGCATTTTCAGGAATCCAGACCTGGGCATGAACTGGCACAATTCCATCAGGATGTGGCAGAGGCCAGAAATCGATTGGGAGGGAGAGTTGGGTCCGTATAAGCTGAGTACTGTCGACCCTCTCCCACATGCAATTTCATAAAAGTGAGATCCAGGCGTAGTGGTTATATCGTTGTCCTGACCTCTTGTCAGAATGTCAAAGTCCAACCTGGGAAACGGCACAAGCCAACAATGTTTCCATACCTCCCTTCAACGCACTCTGCCAGGGAATTGCGCAAGTACCCATATCGTTCTCTTCAGCTGAGGCAAAAACGTCTTGCGGCCAAGCTGACCTCACGAAAGTATTGGTTTGTTATAGCGCTCTAGGCTCTATTTGTGTGAATTGCAGTGGTATGGGAGGACACACATCGCAATTTCCTCAGGTATGGGCGGAACCCTTGGCTGATAACCCTGTCCCGGCCAGAGAAGACGTCGAAGCAATCAACATCCTGGGCAACCGAGCTTTGGTTTGCAATGCCGGATTGGTTTTGGAGACACCCTGCAAACCGGGCCCAATTGTTGACACCACAGTTTTGCATGTAGAACATCGTATACATGTAAAACTAACCCCAGCATGTGCAATGTTGCTTGAGGAGTGGACACGGCGATTGACCAAACTCTCCCTTGATGACAGCTGCTCGACATAGTCCAAAGCATGGAACCTGAGTAACCAATCGAACCGTCGAATATGGCCACTATATTCGGTCAAAGCAAGCACCCCTTGCCATTCTGCACACGTGTATTACCAATGCTGGCAGCCCTGAAAGACATGGCAAGCAACAATACCCAGGGAACACAGCATGCTTGCAGGAGAGCACTCTGGTGGGCCGTCAGGCCCAATGGGCCCGTCATGAGCGGTGTGAAAAAGCAGTAGGGCACTGCGCACTACTAATGGTCGGGATTAACGGAACAATAGCATCCTGACAAACATGTGACACAAGGGGATCATGAATTCTATGTTTGGTTCAATCTGTGTGAATCAGAGGGGATGCACTTCTGATTGATTTGCAGCCCTGACGCCGCACCGCTCTCGATATAAACGGCAAATGTTAAAGCTGCTCGCTTGATAGATCCAAGGAAATGTTGGATAGCAAATCTTGAAGTGCATGTTCCAGTTTGTACAATTTGAATTGGATAAGGCCCTGTTAAATGACTCCAGCTCCAGCTCAGTCGGTGCAACACACGTTTCATGCGTCTAAGCTGTTTGGCAACGTTTGGAATCACCGTCAACTTTACAGTCACCCCTTCTAGATCTAGGCTCCCTTGATTGGGGGGAATCTCAACATTCGGCCTTGCCAAGGATGTGGGCTTGGCGACTTGACTGCTCACATCGGACCGTGCACCTTTCATCCGCTGGACGCCGGGCGCCATTCAGCGCTTTGGCTTCCAAAAATCATTTGCCTGGACAGTGGACAGAAGCTGTCATCAAATACGGCGACTATACACACACACACACACATATGAGCCCCTTCAAGTCAAAGACTTCGATGACAAGAACTGTTTTCCTTTGATGCTTGGCCAATGCAAGGACTAGTCTTGAAGACTGTTTCCACGAATCTGTTTTTGCCAGCCGTGGTGCCAACCCTGCATTTCAGGGAAGTCCTAGACAATATCTAAAGATAAACAAAAAGCAACACTTTGCTTAGGGGAGGGTCTTCGGACATCCACATTCTCCAGCTTTGCTTTAGCGCCCGCCCAGCCTTCAAGCGGATCCCAACCAGCAAACACGCACGCTTTGCGCCACCTGAGGATGAGGGGCACGATCAAGCTGGCAGGAGGATGATGCACTCGCGCTGTGGAGGCCAGAAGCAAAAAGGGTCCAACAAATGCCATGTCCTCCCAATCATATATTCTTCTACGTACACCTGCACAGACTATTTTGCTGCGGGCCCAGCGATGCTACCAGGCCACCATTTTTTTGCCACGAGATGGTCACAGATTTTCTGGCAGTTGCCGGCACCTGCACCATGTGTACATATATGTAGGGCAGCATAGTGATGAGTGAACAAAGTCCAGGGACTAAAAAAAGAATTGAATCAAAGTTGCAGTGTTCTTCAAGTCCTGCCTTCAAGGTTCCCCAGCCCATTTTACTGGCAATGTTGTCCGCTTTCTCTTGCGTAAGGTTGGTCACGAAAAAACTGCGCGTCACAAACCTTAAGAATGGCGACCAGCCATAGAGGACACAGCGCAAGTTCATTCCCATTCAGAGTTAAGATTCAATCAAGCAGCAAAACTCCAATGCTAGGTCCCTTGGGCTCAAGAGGCGGTAAGGTGAAGGACCTAAGCCATACCATACCCAAGCAACAGTTTCATCGACTAGAGCCAAACCAGTTAGAAGACTTTAATGCACAGGCATGTGCAGACTAGAAGCTTGATTTGTGACAAATCCTTGGGGACAATAAGCCTCGGATCTTCAATGGCCTTGAGCTCCTCCCTGAACTTGGCCACAACCTGCCAAGAGCTAGACAAAGCCAATACTTGCAATATAGATAAAGCCTGAGCCTTTACTCGCGCCTCTTTGTGGGCCTCCAGCGTTGGATCAACCTGGGGCTGCTGAATGCCACAGTATACCCCCGACCTGCCTCACTGACAATGCACAACCAAAAAGCATCATTGAATGCATGCAAAGGACTGGTAAATCGTTGCTGTCCCGCGCAGCAGCGATGGCCCGCTTGAGCTTTGGGGTTCTTTTCTTCTTCAGTTTCGGGCTACCTTTCACTCTGGCTTTCTTCGGGGTTACCTTTTTGGGTGAGGCTGCTGCCTTGGCATTCGCCCTCTTTCTCTTTTTGGGACTCTTCTTTGTGGCCTCAGGTTCCTCAGCCTCCAATGAGAGTTCGGTCTCTAGCTGTGCGTCTTCATTCTCAAGGTCAGCGTCTTCTGATCCGGGATTTTCCGGAGCGGAACCCTCGCTCTCAGCTTTCCTACCACGGCCCCGCCCTCTTCCTCTGCCCCGCCCTCTTCCTCTCCCAGGACGCGGTGCATCCGGAGGCGGCGGTCCTTCCATGGGCTGAAAGGCTGAAGCAGCTTGGCGAAACTTCAGCTGCGCCTCCGGCGAGGATGTTAAGCCCAAGAGTCCAACAAAGCCAAAAACAGGGTGCCACTACACTCAATCCCAAGTAATCAGGGGCTGCAACACTCGTTTGCTGACTACGCTCGGATGAGAGCTACTCCGGTGGCCCGCGATGTGGACAAGCTCCACCACTTGGCACTTGACTTTGTCGTGGTGTTGCAATCTGGATGAGGATGAGGATGAGGTGAGGAGGAGGACCAGCAGCGTGTTAGCTCTAGTGGTAGCTTTACCTGTACCTTGCTCGAGCCCCTACTTGAGCGTGCACGCCGAGTGCCAGCAAGAGCATAACTCTAAAGCATGAGAGCTGAATCCAAAGTAAGCGTGGGATGCTTGGAACACGCCACTAGGCCCTCTTGTGGTACCCAATCCTTCAAAGCCCATCCAACCCCTCAAGCCTTCATCAAATCAGATTCGGAAGAATCACGGCGCCGGATGGATTTAAAAGCGTCCTCTGCAGCCTTCTGCAAGGTCTCCGGCACAGATCGGAGCGGGAAAGTTTTCTCCTCACAACCATGTTTGGGTTGGTTGGCCACTGACAGAACAAGGGTCTAATATACCCAATTGCGATATCAAGCTTCTTGTGACAGCTCCATCCTCACTAGCCCCCCAAGATCTACATTTAGCAAACTGGTCTCCTTCCGCTTGCCATCATCTAGAGGATGTGCATCATCACCAGGAGGACCTGAAAGCCAGGCAAATGAGGGAACACATCCAATGTTGACATCAACGTACGTCAACTCTGGGGCATGGGAAGCATAGCTTAAAACTGACAACCTTTCACAACCCCACTCACTACAGGACTTTGGGGTACAAGGATTTTGCCAAAATACTGACGCATTCATCCTCTGTAGGAGACTCTTCTTCGGCTTGTTCACGTTCACCTTCACCATTGGTTGTCTCCGAAGGGGTTTCACCTGGGTGGACAATTGACAAAGGCAGGGTTTCTCATGAAACACGGGTCCCAAACCCTAAACTGCCTTCAAGATGCGTTGCAGAAAGCATGAATTCTGAGCATATGTATGTGCACATGTATCAAGCTCAAGTCTAGGCAGGGGGCCCAGAATCAAGGTCTTCGAGTTCAACAAGTCATCTTGTCCGGACCCCTTTGGGGCAGAGGCTGGAGGTCGATCCCGGGAAGCGAGATCTTTGGATCCAGACTCGTGCGGAGGTTGGAGGTGAAGGGTTGTTTGATCCACCAACAGCACTCGCCCTGCCCAACGACTCCGTTGATTTGCGCTTCCTTCGCAAACCCTGCGGTGTCTCGCTGAGCAAGGCATGGATCAGGTTCTTCAAAGTGTTCATCTTCGGATCACTCGACCTGACATGGCGTGGCTTGGTTTGAACAGGGAAACGGATTGTGGATGGCTGGACGAGGGCCATGGTTGCGCATGTTTGAAGCATTTGAGCATGCGTTGAAACTTTCAACCCGCCTGTTCTTTGGGTTTCTTTGCGCCCTTCGAAGAGCATACTGGAGGAGCCCTCTCTGAAGGTTGGCTTCTGTTGCAGCCCATGCCTGACCAACATGACATGAACATGAACGCCATAATCCTAGACGCCTTTACAGCCAAGAGAAAACGTTAACATTAAGGGGGATCTAATCGGCCTCCACAACTGAAGTCGAGGCATCCTCACCCAGCAAGTGATGTTCTTGGGCAACTACCCCCAAGGCAGATTCCACGTAGCTCGCCGGTGGGACAGACGCCCCGATCTTCGACAGAAGCTTGATGAGAAAATCGAAGTTGCTGTCATCCTTGACCTGTGGCGGCAAAAGATGCATTCTATCATGGCTCATGACTTCTTGTTGCAAAATCTTTGCAAGTTACATTAGACTGGGCCACCAGGCATCCAATGCATTGAAGGCATTGCCCGATGAGCACAGGTTCACAAACGAGAAGATGGCCGGAGCCTGGATTAGGGGAACTATTGACACCAGTTTTGAGGGCAAGCGTTCCTGATCACTTTCAGCCAAAATCATATTGGACTGCGCTCAAAAAGCCCTACTCAAAAAATAGATAAACGTAAACTTTTAAGGTTGGAGATCTCGTTTTTAAGTCTTCGTTTAGAAGCGGGCCCCCAGCAGACTATGGTGATACAGCAAGGCAGCGCTAGATCATAGCAGGATGAGCAAGCAGGAAAAAGACACAGAGAGCAGCAAAAAGAAGAAGCAAGACAAGACAAATAAAAACAAAACAGAAGAAGAAGAATGCACAACCAAGAAGAAGAAGACAAGCAAGCAGGAAAAGTAAGAATCTGACAGGATCAAGAAATCGACGGAGATTTTTGCGCTAGGCTGGCGCTAGATCCGTGCTAGCACCGCGCTAGACGACGGTCCATTTCTTGACCATTTGCCCATATCCAACATCCAAATCTTTTGAGTCAGCTTTTACATCCTATGTCGTCCTGAAGATTTCTGAGAACAAAAATGGGCAAGACCAGCAGCAGCAGTAGCAGCAACAACAGCTCCAGCATGCTCCAGCAGCTCAACAGGCCCCTGAAAAGGTTCGCGCTAGACACCTCTCACAGTTTTTGCAGTTGACATGCCTTCATGCTTAACATCCCTGTAGTTGGAGTGTGGTTGGAGTTTAAAGGAGATTTAGAAGCGGGCCCCCATGGAATTGCGATGCGTGCACCATTTTGGGAAAAGACGTTTTGGAAACCAACCAATATTGCAAGGATGGGCTGTGTTTAACCCAAGTCTCGCCTTATTCCTCTCCAGGGCATGTGCCACCATGTTGGCCGGGACCCCTTTGCTCTTGGCCAAAGTGTGGAACCTGTTCTGCTTGTAGTCGTTAAGGTTGAGATAGTCGTTGTAGAAGCCCTGACCCGAAAAAACGATGGAATTTGGGGGAATCACCAACATGCGCAGTACATATGTGAAATAGGGAGACCTCTTAAAAACCCCTGGGAACATGGACAATAGACTAAAACCCATTGGCTAGCGGGTGTCTCCCTATAAAAATGCACACCCATATGCTGCAAGAGTTTCGTACAAGAGAATCTTTGCCCCAACCTTCAAGGTCTCAACCCACATCTCATCAGGCTTGCGGCGTGGCATGGCAAACTCCGGGAGCCGGCCCCACTGTCAGAAAAAGGCCGCTGCAGGTGGGTACAAAACAACTCCCAGGACAAAAGGTACCAGTAGGCAATCCCCAAGACAATTGCACATGCTTTATCATGGAGGTCTATTTCCCAAAGCCCAACTGGGCTCAATCAAGCTAAACCTTTGATAGGCAACCGGATCCACTTACATGCTTGACAGCTCCCTCATTAATGAAGCCAGCTCCACCATCAGATTCACGTCTGGCACCAAATAGATCTTTGTGCAGCTGATCTTCAAAAGTTGCCAGCTGCTGCTTTTTGATTGCACGCTGCATGGCAAGTGCATCGCCCCTAAAAAAAAAATCAGGCTCAGGCCTGAATAGGTTGCCAACTGTGGAACAGGTGACAGGTTGAAGTGTCCAACTGGAATGTTCCACCACCCAAAAGAACATATATGTGAAGAGATGGGAAAAGGGGCATGTATTGCCACCAGGTAGGTGGACGGATCCATGACTTAAATGGCTGCAGAAACAGTGGGAAATGATCATCGATGAGGTCGGGACCATAAGAAACAAATGGGGCCAAAGGATCACGGATGTTAACTATATGTTGACGTTCCTTTTGAGGTCCGGGACCTCAAAAAGTACATGGTTCAAGCATTGCCGAGTGTGTACTTTTCAGGTCCTGTTTCCTCAGCAATTCCGAGGACCCTACTTTTTCGGGTCCTGGACCGACAGGGTTGTTCAAAAAGCAACCGTAACTGCCCACCTATGTCCGTCCACCATGACACGCCGCGTTTACATCAGCAGGTTTTTCCTTCTCCGAATGGCACGGACTCACGCAAACGCGCTTGCCACCGAGATCGCGCAAAACCGCATGGCACAGCGACATCACCTTTCGAAAGCATTGGTTGTTAGTCTAATAAAGACTAAGTGTTCAAATCGAGGTTTTTGTAGGGGAAAAGGAAGGCGATCTGGAGGTTTATTGAAAGTGTTACGAGTTTATAGAGAATTTTATATTTAAAAAAACATGGATGATTTTTTGTTTTGAAGCTCTTCCCAGGTGACCCTATTTTGGACCCCCCGATTTCAGGGACCACTTACTTAAAACAAATGCGACCGAGTTTCTCTTCTTAGGGGGGGGCGTGTTTTTTTAATAGGTGGATGGGATTACTGTGATAATAAAATGTTTTTGTATGGAAGTCTTCTGGCCCAGCATGGTGCAGGGAGCTATGAAGCATTTTGGGATAGCCATTTCTTCTCTGATCTCACTCTTAGAAACAGTCAAAAAATGCTTTGGCTTTGCCAGGCATGAAGCAAACTGATTGAAGTAAAGTTCTGAGCCCTGAAAACAGCAAACCTGGGTCGGAGAAAGCGAAAGCTAAAGGGAGGCAACAACTATGGACCTGACCTCACGATTCTGGGAATCGATTCTCATGAGGAGAAGTGACCGTTGTGATCTTATGGCCACGGGCAAACCAATCTCCGTGACCTCTTTGGATTGTGGATCATGGCTGAAGCAGCTTGATGTGACTGAACTTCATAGATTTGGCCAGCGACGACCAAATCAAGAGCCTGGGCTGTTGTAAGGAAAAAACCTGACCAGACCAAGCATTGCTGACCAATGAAGAACTTTGTGGGCCGTGGGCGTCATCTTGCACTCCCGCAGGGCCCCCTCCAAAGGGAACCACCTTTGCTTGAAGCTTCAAAGGTAAGCTATCAAAGAAGTCCAAATGGCGCAAGAACCTAGCACAAAAAGTCTGATAAATCGATCAAACACGGCACCAAACCGCCACGTGGTGACTGGCTCGCTTGTGGCCACTGGAAGAGATAGACTCAGCAGCCTCACAACAGGAGGGCCCTGTCAACAAATCCTTGGTCCTAGAACCCGTCTGCCATGCATCAAATTTGACTCGCCTTTTGCGCGTGGCCACACAAAAAACTATGCTGAACACACTCCAAGCGGCGCACCCACATTGCCAAATACAATACATTGTGTTGTAAGAAGGCTCTTTCATCGCACTCCCGCAGCCGCCAATCTGACGCACGGTAGGCATCATCAGGCAACACCATGGCACAATCTGGTCCCAAATCAAGGCCCTTCAGTCTTTTGGCATGGACATCGGCCTGTGTAGCGTGTTCCAGTGTTGGTTCCCTCAAACTTGACACCATGCATTCGTGCATGTTCATCATTGACCAAAAGGTGGCTCGTCTCAAGCTGGAACTGTTTTCCAAAAGAACCGAATTTGCAGGAAAAATGATGGTCGAACCAAACATCCTTCGACATTCATAAACACAGAGCAGGAAAGAAACAACGCCAATCATCGGCGTTTTCTACGGGCTTCTCATGACCAAAAGCAGGTGACATGCGAACTAGTCTATCGGTCTATCGGTCTGGGCAAACATGTTGGGTGACATGTGGACGTATCTATGGGAGTCGTTCTAAACCCCTGTCCTTCTAAACCCCTGGCATAGGATTAGGACCAAAAAATTAACCGCCGCAGTAGTATTAGTGGTAATCACTCCAGATCAAAACTTCTTGTGGAGGTAGGTTTAGTAGCAGTAGTTGTTGT
>CAXAMN010028151.1:0-67334 GCA_963970005.1 Durusdinium trenchii | reverse complement strand
GTAGTAGTAGTAGTAGGAGGTAGTAGTAGTCATCGTCGTCGTCCTCGTAGAAGTAGTTCCACGTCAAGCCACCACCTTCCTCTTTTGAGTGTTTTTCCTTCAACAGATCCTAGTACCAATAGTAGTAGTAGCAGTAGTAGTAGTAGTAGGTAGTAGTAGTAGTAGTAATAATAGTAGTAGTAGTAGTGGTAGTGGTAGTGGTAGTGGTAGAGTAGTAGCAGGAGGAGTAGCAGTAGTAGTAGTAGTAGGAGTAGCAGTAGCAGTAGCAGTAGCAGTAGCAGTAGCAGTAGGAGTAGTAGTAGTAGTAGTCGTCGTTGTCGTCGTCGTCCTCGTCCTCGTCCTCGTCGTGGTCGTCGCCGTCGTAGTACTAGTAGATATAGATGATATATAATCGATATATATATATATATTAATATACATAAACCCTTGCGCTCCCCCTTGCGCCTTCTTGCGCCTATCAGGTAAAACCACCAAAAAACTGATCAATCTTTCTGACATGTCCTCTCTAAAGCCTGTCTCTATACCAGAGGTTTCGATCGGCTCCCATATAAACCTGCAAGCAACAGAACTGACCTGCCACGCGGCCACACGCCACACACCTGCTCTCCTCCTCAATTCGTCGACGCTTACTGAGGAAGGCTCCTGGCCAGGTTCCGGAAGGCTCAGGGTTCGGATCTCCGCACTCCCAGTCTAGTCGTGTGGTGATGATCATCCAATGACCATCACAGTTTGTCCAGATCGAACGACATGAACGAAGTGCCCTGAACGAAGTGCCCCGGGAACCACCTGGTTTTTCTCAAAGCAAAGGACATGTAGATGAAGATGACCAATTCACTCCTTGGACCTTAAGGGGTGCAGCTGCATGGCAGTTTGGGGAGTCTCCACAGATCCATTCGGATCCCTGAAAATATCCATTCATGACCTTGTCCAATCAAGCCTATCAGCCTATCATCTGTGACTGCTTCAAAGCTTCAAATGCATGAAACAGATCCAGTCATGGATTCACTTCCAAATCAGAGAATCCCTCATTTACATCCCTCTTCTCCCCGGTGCGGCGCTCCGCACCTGGTCCAGGGATCATCGAGTTCCGGGCTGCCCTGGGCGCTGGACTGGAGCAGGTTCGAGCTTTGATCTCGGACATCATCAGTCTAACAGTCTGATGCACTTCACATACTGCGATGCATCACTGATGCGCACTACAAAGCACTAACTATCACTAGAATTCCATCAGATTCCTGAATCCAGAATCCTGTCATCCTGAAGCTTCTCTGGCTCGAGTGAGAACTCATCAGCTCAGGGTTTTCTTCCGCCGGCCCGGCTCAAGGGAGTGGAACTTGTTCCATCATGTTTCATCCTTCTCAAGTCCAAAAAATGGATGGAATGATGATGATTTGGATGCAAACCTTCTCAAGTGGATGATTTGGATGGATGGAAAAATGGGCCCACTGGGCAAAAAGATGCAAAAAAGAATAAAAAAAAAAAAAAAAAAACACAAGCTTTACCAGGGAGAATCCATCGCAAATGGTTCTTTGGAATTCTCTCATGTAGGCTGTAGACCAGGTTATAACAAAAAAAACTATATGTGTTTTTACAATATATACTTAATAACATAATACACTATAACGTTGTACCATATATATATTACAATTAACTTGTATAAATATATATATATACTTATATTATACATGATAATCTTCTAACCTTCCCTTTCCCCCACGCCACCGCCCATCTGCCCCCCTCTGCTGCCCCGGACGTCACGGGGCGATGCACCGCGTGGGCGCCCTGATGTTGAAAGCGCACCGCACCCAACCTCGGCGCTGAGTTGTCGCCTTTCTTTTTGGCTCCTTCCGGTAGAACAGTGCAACTAGATGGATGCCCATGTTCAAAACCAGCCAAGTTCGACATGACATGTTTGCACAGTTGGAAGATCTGGGTCTTTCTCGGATCCCCTTCGAATCGACCGCCGCCGAGGCGAATGCTCCGACGCTCCGCTCCCGAGCTCCCCGGACGTCTGTGAGGCCTCGGGCACAGCCGCCTGGGTGGGAAGGCGTAGGTTTTGAGCTGGGCTCCAGACCTGCTTTGGGGCTCGTCTTACTATGGTCCAAAGCCGGAGCTCTGAGTTGAGTGTCACATTAAGGCTGTTGCTGAAGTTGGTTCTGACTACGCCAAGCGAACTTGAATGCTTAGGACATTGTAGGACCAACCATGACGAATCATGAGAAGCACGGTCACCCTTCCCTTTGTAGCTCCTGGTGAAATATGTATTGCTTGGGTCTATCCTAATACCTGTAACAGTGGATGATGATGGTTAGGTACCAGGCCTTGTTCAAAAATAGCGATTTGCTTGTTTACGGGTCCTGTTACAGGTATTGCCACGGACGTCGACCCAATGTATTGCCTCTTTTCATCATCGGGTGATTAGAGATCGCCAAACATCGTCCGGACACGGGAACCTCGATCTATAGTAAGAACCTCTGGGCTGGGACACCGGGTCATTGCTATGTGTTTGTTGTCACCTCCCCTTGTCTTAACAAACCCACCTACCACTCCACCTACCATATCCTATACCATTTTTTTAGCGGCCCTCCCCTGGTCACCTTCACGTCCAATCTAGGCGAGAGCCCACATCACAGCGGAACTCACAAGCATCTCATCTTATTTGGGATGACCGTGGATAACCTCTTTGAGGTCTTCTTCATTGGAAGATCTGGAAAGAAGCTATTTTCTACGCTCCCACAGAGGCGGGACTTGAAGTCGCTGCCTTCTGCCTTTTCCTCCGCTGTTCCGCCCTGGCGGGTCCTCCGCTGCCTGTCCTCCGCTGTGTGATCTGTTTCTCCTGGCCTCCAGCCCCACGGGGTCCAAGTCCTCCGCTTCATCACTGGAGGAATCGCTACTGCTCTCGCTGCTGCTGGAGCTGGCGGAGACCGAGACGGTCAGACCGGATGCGTTCACCCGGTATAGTCTGCACAGTCAGGTTGTGTGAGGCCAGCATTCAAAGAACCTATTATGGTTGATTTGTGTTTTTGTATGTGTTTGCATGTTTTTTGTCAAGCTCTGGTTCATTGCGGTTGATAACCTTTTGTCTTCTTGTATTCAAGCATGGTAGTACGTATGCACATGATGGTTTAGAGCAGTCGCAAAAAAAACAAAAATAATAGGTCCTGCAATGTCCTGCATGAAAGCGGCAGGATCTCAACCTTTGATTGACAGCTGTTTATATCCAGCATTGAAACCAGGACCTGTCAGCACCTCTGCCCCACCGGTGAAATCATTCACCGTGGCCCGTCTTGAAAACAGTATCGATGTTTTGTCGATTCATATCGATTCTACAATTTCGGAATGTTCTTTTTAGGGGGGGTGCTCTCTGAAGGGCGGGAGCGTGGACGTAAAGGTAGGTCGGAGAAGAGGTTACCAAGTGACCAAGTGGCTGGGGAATCAACCCAAAGCACCTGAAAGCGCAAACAGAAACCTTAACTATCCCAAACACTCCCAAAAACAGCACGAAATCCTTCGTGGCCCTTTCCGATTCGACGGTTCATCAGAAATCCGACCGCGATTCGGCAGCTCGCAGTGGCCACGACTCGTGCCTGGCATCCGACAGCCGTTCTCCTGCAGGGCGTTCATGCCTGGAAGCAGCACCAGCGGCCAGCGGGGTTCAGAGAAATGGCCGATCGGGAGTCCCATCATGCACTCACTTCCAGTGTCAACTCCTTTAAATGCTTTGCGGTTTAACGCGAATGATATTGAAATGGCATGAAATGGCTCAATTTGGAGATGAGATTGTTGATTCCTCATCCTTTGATTCTCGTTAAACCATATCCATCCTGGCGGAACCCTCTACTGTTCCGTCTGTTCATCTCACTCGGTCCGGAGCGATCGACGATCGGTGCCGCGTCTTCCGGACCGTTCCCGTCGTCGTTTCCGGTTTCTTCGCCGCGCGTCGTCTTTCTCCCGGGGTGTTGGTGCTTCAGCTCGAACGGTGTTCCTCGGGTTCGGTGCATCTGGCGGTTCCACGTTCACTTTCATGTTCCTTCCCCCAACGACGAACATGCACCATGAGCGTACAGACAGCGCCTTCATACATCGACCCAACATAGCTGACTGCCCCCGAAACCCCTACCCAACCTCATCTTGAAGTTGTCTCTCTTGTTCAACTCCATCGCCCTTTCATATAAGGGCGAATATCTCCTGGAGACGAATGCATGGCCGACACAAACAAAACAGTGCCCTGGGGAGACAACAATTCCCCAAGCTGCTATGATCCTTTGGTGGTAGTTCAAAACCTGACCCCCCAACAGATTCCTATATGTGTCCTGTTGCAACCGTCACCTCCTAATGTGGTCTGATTTGATGTCCACATGGCCCGCATCAGCAGCTCCTCATGTTTCGGAGCCACAGCCATGCAATCTTCTCGCCTCATGTGCAGACATCCCCATCTCATGGGTGGTTACTGATTATAGGATCATATAGGATATATAGGTAGAATGAGTAGAACCTTAAGGTTTGTGGTCTAGTGGATAGTCTCGAAACCCCACAAGAACCTCCAAGTGTCTCACTCTTGCTTTGTAAACGGTTGTGTTGGCACAAACAAAAAGGCCAAAGCAGCACTGAAACAAGTTTGCCCTTCCAAACCCCAGCAATCTTCGAACATCTGCTGCTGGTTCAATGCTGGGTCTGCTCCACTCCGCGACACTCGGGGCTCAGGCGCTCCCGACGGGTCTTGGTCCAAACCTCGGTGCCGCGCGGCATCCCGTGGGACTGGGGTGGGGTGAGTTTCGGGAGGTCGAACAACTATAGTTTCTTTGGAGGATGTGGTTTTTGGAGCCATTTAGGGGTGAAGTGCACCTGCTGCTGGGCAGGATTTTGGTGGAAAGGGTCCTTTGTCCTTTTGGGGGCAGGGGCCAGCAAGAGAGAGAGAGAGAGATCGTGCATCCACAAGTTGGAGAGTTGGAGACCCTCTAGGAAGGTTTTTGGTGAAGACATTTGGGACCATTGGAGGGTTCCTATTTTCGACTTCGCGTCTTCCTTTCGATCAGCGAAAGTTTGCCTGTTTACTGGGAGGGTCAAGCTTGGTCAATGCCTTCTAAGGATGAAATTCTGTGTGTGTAATTCCTCCAACTTCGGGATCTTCCCAGTGCACTTTGACTCGCAGCGTGGAATGTGAAATTGGTTCCTGAAGCAAGACTGGCTATGGCTTTCCAAGGGAACCCATGTTCCATGTCCAACTCCTTGTGAGTTAGGGCGTGTACCCACAGCGGTTTGTAAAATATGGCCTATCCCGAGTCATGAGTATAACTATAAGCCACCGGGCATCCAACATCTCCACTACGCCGTCAAGAAGTATCAATTGAGGTCCCTCAACCAATCTCTTGGTGCAAAAACGTCGAAGCAAATTTGGGCCAGCCAACTAGCAGGGAAGAGGTAGGAGCAGGGAAGAGGTAGGCTTTGGTGGTAGTTGGGAGCAAGTTGGCCAAAAGGCTCCGAGAATAGTCCATCATTTTTCTAGTACACAAACGCTCTTGAAGTATAGTTGGAAATAGATATGTTTTGTTCGTTTGGGTGTTCTTTGCAAAGAACTATTTTACTGTAGAAATAACAACCTTCAATGCAGTTAGCTTGTTCTGCTTATCTTGCCCTTAGTGGGTTGGCTAAAAGGGGTGCTTAGAAGACTATTAAGGGAGGCATTAACTGAGTCTGTCAGAGTTTAACCACTAGTCTGTCTTCTGAATGGCACAACTGATCAAATTCTGACTGAGTCTCCAGGAAGTCAACAAAGTAGTCAACAATGAAGTGCATCTTGAGGAGCTCCATCTCGCTCTTAGTCAAGTGCGCTGCTTTGAGATCACTCAAGCGATCCATGCAAGAGTAGGTCTGCCACTTTAGGGGCATGACCGCTGGATCGTAAGATGGCCTGCAGTGCCAACCAACGACGTGTCTGTTTGAATGCTTGAACCTACTGATTGGCCCAGTCGGATTTTCGTGTCAGCATCGTTTGTTAGTCAAACCGCACGCCGCCATCGTCTGTCACGATTAAACACCACGTGGGTTCCCGGCCAAATGCATGTGCCACTTTTGGAGGGAAGCCTGCATAGTCGAAACAGTTGTCGGTTGGAGGCCTTTGAGGCCTTTGCTTATAGGTTAAAAGGCCTTTGCTATTAGGCTGGAGGTAGGTTGGAGGCCTTTGCTTGTAGGTTGGAGGCCTTTGCTTGTAGATTGGAGGCCTTTGCTATTAGGTTGGACCTTTGCTTGTAGGTTGGAGGCCTTTGCTTGTAGGTTGGAGGCCTTTGCTATTAGGTTTGAGGCCTTTCTCCTTGTAGGTTGGAGGCCCTTGCTTGTAGGTTGGAGGCCATTGCCTTTAGGTTGGAGGCCTTTTGCTTGTAGGTTGGAGGCCTTTGCTATTAGGTTGGAGGCCTTTGCTGGCAGGTTGGAGGCCTTTGCTTGTAGGTTGGAGGCCTTTGCTTGCAGGTTGGAGGCCTTTGCTATTAGGTTTGAGACTTTGCTTGTAGGTTGGAGGCCTTTGCTATTAGGTTTGGTGCCTTTGCTTGTAGGTTGGAGGAATTTGCTATTAGGTTGGAGGCCTTTGCTTGTAGGTTGGAGGCCTAGGTTGGAGGCCTTTGCTTGTAGGTTGGAGGCCTTTGCTTGTAGGTTGAAGGCCTTTGCTATTATCCATTATGACTTGACGTTTTTCACATTGGAAGCTGCAATAAAGCAAAGCCAGCACAGTGTCTGCACAACAACAGGTTGGTGCACAATGTGTGCGCAGTGTCTCTGTTGTGGTTGGTTCAGCTGGCAGTCCTGCCACAACAATTTTTCACGCTCACGTCGAAGCTACGCAAGAGTCTGTCAGCAAGGAAACTCTCACGCTTTCCGCGCCGGTGCAGGCACGTGGCCATAGATAGGCAAGTGTTCATTTTTCTGCTGCCAAAGGGCTTTGGTTCTCCAACGCGTGCTTCTTTGGAGTGCCTGCGCCTACTGTATCATGGGCTTGGCAAGCAAAGCTAAGCATCTTGCCCATTGCTTAGCCAACTGGTTCACGATCCGAAGGATCCAAGAGATGCACAGATTCAGCTAGAAAGCTCCCTGCGCCAAGCATCTTGGTGATGAACACCAATGCATGCCTCGACTTGTCTCTGCCAGGATCCAACTTAAACTCTGTGCAATTATCGAGATTGCAGAAGGCAATGAGCTGCTTTTTCTTCTGATCCAAGGGGCGTTTGACAGCGCGTCAAAAACCTCGGACACCATCCGATAGCCCTCACCGATCTGCTGCAGCTTTGTCTTGCTGTCGCAACGAACTAGAACAAGAGCTTTGGCGCACGCTTTGGGGCTGCGACTGCCGTATGTCACGAGCAAATTGTAGAGTGATGAAGTGTCCAACATGCTCAAGGTGGCTGGGACAATGCCATCCGTGGATGCCGGGCAATCCTTCAAGCTTGCCAAGACTTTCCAGCTTTGCTGTGTCGGAGCCAGGGTGAGGTCTTGCAAGCTTCAACCACCATCATCAAGGCTTTGCCGTCTGAAGTCTTTCGGGCCACTTTCACACTTGCCAGGGTTGGAAAGTACAACTCATTCTTATCGTGCTTGGCAACAAACTCGTCCTTAGAGTCAATCTCTGTCAACGCCAAGGCGGCCTTTTCTATCATGTAGCACTGCACAGTGCCAGAAAAGTCCGTCAAGGCCACTCGTGGAAACAATCTCTTCATATCCTTGGTGCAGACCTCACCACACACCGCTACGTTGCACCAGTTGACCTGGAAAACACCGTCAAACTGACAGCCATCCATCTGAGCCAAGATCTGGCATGAAGTTTCAATACCCTGCTCATTGGAATAGTCTTCGTTGGGTTCCCAAGACTTTGTGGCAAACATTCTGGTCGTCTTGCTGGGGTCCTTTTTCCAATCTTGTGTTTGGATCTTCACAGCTTTGGGCGGTTCAGCGCAAGCAAACCAAAAATCATGCGAAGACCGAAGACCGACACACGAAAACTCTGTGTCTGTTCGGCTGCCATTGATGCCGTAGAAGCTGATCGGCTGGCTCTGCTTGTGCCAAGAACTCAACTGCTGATGGCTCTGGTCTTGCGAACTGCCAAAGATTGTGAAAGAAACCTGCATGATTTCATCGTGTCCTGTCCCATCTTCGAGCACCACATCGAATGCAAAACGCTCCTGACCGTTGTCCAACTTGCCCGCAGATCTGAC
Source organism: Durusdinium trenchii (assembly GCA_963970005.1). NCBI lineage: Eukaryota > Dinophyceae > Suessiales > Symbiodiniaceae > Durusdinium > Durusdinium trenchii. Next base: position 59,136 of record CAXAMN010028151.1, on the reverse strand, counting down.
CTCGGAGATTGATGCCACCATGGCCGTTAAGTCAAACGTTGGTCTTCTTTCAAGTCAGCAATCTGCATCACCTCGCGGCAACGATGTTTTCGAAGAAAACGCCACAGTACTGCAATGAAAATCAGGCCAGACTGTGTTTTTGGTTTTGCACACGACGCAAACTGTTCGTGCTTAAAAGATTGGCGTCAAAGAATTGAAAGAAACATGATAATGATCTTGGCTTTGTTGAACACTATTTTGCAACTTATTTGCTTTATGAGTGGGTCTGCTTGCCTGCAGTGTCGGCTGTGGTTGTGCCGGCACGGGTCCAGATGGCTTTATCTCTTCAAATTTCGTCTTCTTCAGATCCACCACGAGTTTCAACCTGTGCACAGGTGTCGCAGCGAGATGAGCACATCTTTGTCAAACAAACTGTTCGTAACACACCCGCGCTTTAACAAAACTTGCTGGCTCATCCAAGAAACGGAGAGTGCACGTATTTCTTTTGCACCTCTGACTTCAGACTGACTTTGCTCATGTTCAAGAGCTTTTTGTCAAGAAACATCTTCTTTCTGTTCTGGATGCTATTCGGGTTTTTCTTGTCGTTCCGCGCCTCTCCCACCACATACAGCGAGCTGTCGTGCGCAGAAGTCAGCACACATCGAAACACTTGGCCGACTTTGCGCTCACCATTCCAAAGGTAGGTGTATTCGTGAACTCGTGGGTAGTGAATGCACACACTCCATTGGCCCATGGCAGCTGAGTGGGTACTCAGCTCATTCAGCGAAACACTAGCCTGCATGGTGGCGACTCACTGCCATCAACGTTCTGAGCAAAATCCTTCCAAAACAAATCCTCATGCCGCTGCGCCACACCGGCATTCGCAAAAACAATTCGTTCTTCGTTCCTTCTCGACGGTGTTTTTGCTCTGCCTCAACAAAAATTGACTCCGCCAGAGGCCTCCGAACCAGAGACCGCAGGAGAAGTCGTCATAGCTGAAGACAAACCTCGAAACAACACAACAACCAGCCAACAACCAAGCAAACAACTGCAAAGTATCATGAGATAGGACTTGTAGAACCTCCAAACCAAAAAACAGTGGCCACAGTGGTCTCATCATCTATGAGGCTGGGGGCCCTCGCTAGTAGGTTGGAGGCCATCGCGGGGGGCTTCTTTGAAGAAGCATCAGCTATCCTGAGCCATGAGCGTGTTTAGTACCTAATAACTACTACATAACTAGCTTGTGCTATCCGCATCTATCCGTGGCCTGGCCTTTAAAAGACTGATGCAAATCCTTTTGGTCAACTGGCCCTGAGATCCTGCCAATGAGTCAGGCCTCACTCGTCGGCGATGGCTCCAGTGCCAGGAGTCGCACAGGCACGACCTCGTCGCAACGACGTCGCACAATGTATCAACAGGTCTTCAGTCAGGTCTTTTAGGAACCCAGTGCTCAGTAATGAACGAGGAGATCTTGATATTGATTGGAGCCTGTAATCTATCCATTTGTACAAAGTGACCACACCACCAGCTTAGAACCCTGAGTACGCCGATCCAATCAACACTGAAAAAATACAATCATACATAAGTAAGTTGAGAAGCTCGTGGCTGTAATGGCTATTTCTTCGAGCCCTTTCTGAGTACCCAGCTTTATGGTTTGATCTCCTTCTGTCATGTGCTAGGAGTTTCTCCCTAAACCCAATTCCTCCCGAAACTACCAGCACAAACCAGTGGTTGTAGATCAAAGGTGACTCCAGTGTTGATTGCAAGACAACTGGGCGTCGTTGTCCAGTCAGCTCGACTGCGTGCAGTATGGAGCATCTCTGGCTTAGGCACGCCTTGCGGCAGTGGTGTTCGCCGATTATTGCCGTCATCACTGCCTTCTTCGTCTAATACTGCCTTTAACAAGTTCTTGACAAACAAGGTTTATCAGGTAAATTTATCTGAATGAAACCAATTTTTTTACATATTGGCATATACGGACTGTTATGCAAAATTATGTTGATCAAAAAAATGTAGAACTCCTACCTCTTCCTACCTTCCCTGCTAATCGTCCCGTCTGACAAATGGGTGTGTAATGCGTAGACTCTGACCTCCCAGTCCGACCTCGAAGAAGAAAAACGATCAGTCTACCCAGCCAGGGCCAAGGGGTCTCCCCAGGGCCAAGGGGTCTCCCTCCTGCGATCGGATTCTCCAAGGCTCCAAGTCAAAGTTATCGGGTCCGCAGTAATTCTGAGTCACGGCCACCGTGTCCTGGACGAGGACAGAATAAAACATAGGAAAAACCAGGCGGCTAGAGCGGCGAGCGGGTGACCGGACACGGGAGGCGACAAGAGTTCACCGAGGGTCTTTTGGGAGCTGGGTGGTCTTTGGATGTTTCGCTTTGGTGAATGCTGACGAATCTGATGACATCTGATGACAATCTGGATAAACCAACATGCAATTTTGCCTCTCGAGGTTGTGACAAACTCTATGTTTTTTGTCCCATCAACTGGACTAATCGGATCATGCGATCATATCGCCCCAATCTTTCAATTCCGTGGGCCTCAAACCGAGCCGTTTGTCGCCGCAAACGTCAAGTGATTTGGACATCCGGCTCGCCACACTCCAAACACCAAAAGATACCAAACAGTTTTTCCAACATGGATTAACAGTGATACCAACCGTGTTCCAAAAGTTTTCCTAAAGAAGACGCTTGGCTTTTACTAAAACACCTTTTGACCCAGAAAGTCTCACGCGTTCATCTCGAAGTCTCCCTGATGGAGAAAACACGCTGGATGCCTCGAGGTTCAGAACTCCGTGCCACCAATCTCCTGGGACGAAGATCACCTGAAGCCAGGTGAGGAGGTGTTTTTCAGCACTGGAGGGCTGACATGGGCTGACAGGCAACTGGATGACTGGGGTAGGTGATGACATGAGTAAAGAAGTCAGGGAAATGGAAGGGACATGAATGGGCTCTTGAAGAAGGTTGTGAAGTTGTGAATTCAAGAGACTAAGAGTCTGCAATAAGTAATAAGTGAATGTATCCTAGTGGGGATGTCTTGTTGGAGGTCATTCCTTCATTCGTGTCCAATCACACCAGTCAGTTGGTAGGAGTACAACAACCCGAGTGGATGTTTGGTGCTTAATGTCTAGGACTTGAAAGCCATCGACCCTTAAAGGGATCAGGGCTTTTAGCGTGCTTCAGAACGCTTGGACAATCAGCCCACGGATTCAGTTTGTGCTTTCAGTGGATACAATTTAATTGTCACCATATTGTCACCCTATGTGGTGGGGTCACATGGAATTAACATGGCTTAACTGCTTAACTTAACGATTTCTGAATATATATATATATGGACTTTTGGGAGCTGCGTCCCATCGAGGCAGAGAAGAAGCAGCGGCTGGTTTCTTCTAATTGCCCATGTTTCATGGGCTGCTTGTGAATTTGGACTTCATCAACTCCGAAACTCTTGCGTTTTTGCGGCCTCACCAGGTTTTTGAAGACCCTCATAGATCTTCAGGTCCGGATAGGCTTGCTTGATCTAAGCGCTCGCGGGGCGTGCGAGCACAGAAAATGCGGCAATCGATGTTCTGCTTTTTGCGAGGGGCCTGAGTGGGTTGTTCATATTTTGTGTATTTTTGTGTCATTTGCCTGAAACTGGGAACAAGAGCTGCAAAACAAGTAATTACAGTAGGTAGAGACATGTAGAGACTTACAGCTACTGGTCTCCCATTCTTCACCATCCCCTGCAATCGTACTGTACTGTAGTGACACCCTGAACAAAGATTATTCCTTATATATATATATATATATGTATGTCCCTCGGAGCAGTGTGCTTGATAGAACAACCTCATAATCCCCGCACCAATGGTCGCTTGCCAAGGCCAAGACATATGGGCACTCATGTCGGACTTTTTCATCTTGGATGCAAGGATAGGCTCCGAAATCATCTCATCGGAGCACAACACAAAATGCAGACCGATTCCACCCCAGTCTCCACTTTTGGAGAAACCTACAGTACCAGCACCCGCCGTCATAGGTCTCCACCTGCCATTTTGAAGTACCACCCAAACGCGACCCTGGGCCCTCATATGGAGGGTCTGGGGTCGAAATCCATAGGTTTTGAGTGACCAAGGGCTGTTTGGAGCGTCTGGGCAACCAAAGGAGACCTGTAGAGTCGGATGCGAGGTCTTATTTGGATGTCGTTGGAGCCACGGCGAGGAACGGCTCCGTTTTCATCGGGGGGAACCGACCTATATATCCTCACCCCGGATCATTTATCCTACCAGGAGTCACATGTCGGGTTGGTGTTTAGTCCCAAGTGAGTGGATCATGGGCACCGCTAACCTCCATTAAGCACCCCTTGGTGCCTGCAGGTACCTTTTCAATCGTTGGGCTAGACCACTCCCATCCACTCCCATTGATGAAACACACGTGAAATCCACGTCAGGTGCCACCATTTCTGGCAATGCCATTCCGCTGTACAGCCGGAATCATCCGCGCTTACCATCACGAACAACACGCATCGCGACATTCACGCATGAAGATATTGACGAGAGTCTCGTGGTAAGATGTAGTCGAAGTACATGATGGCCTGTCACGTCACGGTACGCCAAAGAGGCGACGGTGCACCCAGAGGCGACGGAGTTCGGCACCGGCCAGTGCACAGCTTTGCGCCTTCGTTCAAAGTGGTCATGAGAATCTGTTGATGATTCTGTGACTTTCTTCACGTCCTGTCATTCCTGTATCCTCACATCGTCCACCGAAGCTGAGGATATCTGATGAAAGCTCCATCTCAAGCTGATCTTGATATACCTTGATAGCACCCGACTTGACAGGTCTCTAATGCTGAGGGCGACCTGGAAGCAACGAAACACCTGTTGTTGGAGGGTCCTGGTAGAGCATTTCCAGCCACTGGGGGGATCTTGGGGTGGTCTCCCCTCTCTCCCTGCACCTCGTCATCCTCTCCACTGCGCAGCAAATCCTTCCCTGCAGTGTGCCAGAATGGAGCCACCCGTCTTCTCGTTCGGAAAGGGGACAGGTGTACGTGACTAGTGTATCAGCCCTGGATGAAGTGTGGGCAGTGCATCTGCTCTCTGACAAGGTGCTGCGATCTTGGACACCTCACAAGAGGAAACAAGAGGAAATGTGGGCAGTAGCAACCGAAAGGCAGGATTTTCAGGGTTCTCATATTCTGTGAAAAACGAGTGCAGCCCCTTGGAGTATTCTTTTTCCGCATCGATTCAGAAGCTTCGAGAGGTTGAAAAACCTCAACAGTTCTCCTCGATTCAAAGGTGTCCTCGTTGGGCGAAAGTCCAATCCTACCTTCTCCATTGCCGATGTCATCTTGGGTCTCATCTTGTATGGTTTTTCAGTGCAGAAATCCAATGACACTTTTTATTTTTTTCTCTCACTCACTCGAATCTCGAGCATGTTCTGTGGCAAGCTAGTTTCGCGGATCCAATGACACTTAGTGCAGAAATCCGCTTCGATCCTTGGATCGATCCGTTCGAACGGCCATCGTTCGAACGGCCGACATCCACGATGTCCTATGGGACGATCTCCGCTGTCTGGGTGGGGTCAAGAGGTGAATGAACGGTAGGTTCTTTGATGTTCTTTAGGATAGAACGATATAGAAAGCAAAGACTCCAACAAATATGCCATATGATGGACGTACTTATGGAATCTTATGGAGCATAACTGGACCATCCCAGCTGGAGATCCCTAAGTCGTGGTCCAGGTATCTGCTGAATCACGACTCACATCTTATCATTGTTTCCCCATGTTTCCCCTTCACTCTCAGGTTCTGACCCTTCACCCGCTTCTTGGTCTCGTGCGGCTCAAACAGAACCTCAGACTCGCAAATCCCGAGACGAGGAGTGAGGAGTACACGGGCAAACCCGGATGCCGGGAGGACCACGATCTTTTGGAAGCTGGCCAACTCCCTCCATAGTGCCATAGACTTGGTAGATAGAACAAAGACTGTAGCTACAGTTAGCACTTGCTGTACACTGTAGATGCAGCAAGCCCCTTCAAAATCCATCCACACTCCCCATCCAGAATCGTCCAACTGGCGTGGCGAGTGCTGCTGATGATCGGAGGATCCTCTATCACCGCATCTGTTCGTCTGTTCACCACCATCTTTGGCCTGTGCCTGTTGGGTCGAATGACCAACAACCCTCCTACATACCCAGAGACCTTGGACTGGCATATCGATCAGCCGGGGTGGTTGATTTCAGGGGTTAATGAAGGCATAATAATACATAATATTCTTCCTGTCCCTATGGAGTGTCTGGGATAAAGTGGATAAAGATGGATAACGTTTACAGCTTGTCTCTGGCTGGAAACAATCCATGGAGCTGTTTTTCACGTGGGAGTTGTCCAGCAAAGCTATTCTTTTTGAGCTTGTATCGCCGGCCTTTCGCGACCCTTTCGCGTTTGCAGAAAAACCACAGGTTTTCCTTTCGCGCATTGTGATGAGCTTCACTGAGTTCACAGTGTTTGGGATATCTAAATACCTGTTAGTGCGCTGAGAAGCAGGCTAATTACCCTTTGTCAATTCATACTTGAAACAAATGTTTCAAGGCTTATTTCAAGGCCATGGATGGGCAGATGACCTTCCAGGCAATGCGCCCTCTCGCGGGCCTACCGCCGGCCTTTCGCAGCCCTTTCGCGAAAATCCGTGTTTCTGTTCGGGAAAAAAGATGTGTCATGTATTATGCACATTGTATGTAAGTCTAGGTTGGCACATGTCTTTCGCTGTCCTATCGCCGGCCTTTCGCGGACTGCAGTTTCCCTTTCGCGACATGTGTGTTTTAAGTTTTAACATTTGATCGAAATTCCTTCACTGGCAATAACGGACGGCCCTCACGTGAACACCCATGGAATGCGTCCTGAAGCCACATGTCTTCCCCTTTCTAGCGATACCTTCAACTTCCTGTCAGAAACTCTCCCAAACTTCCTGTCAGCTTATCACCACCCAGCATCACCTAATCTGAATACACTATGAATACATAAATATGACCTGACCTGACCGCATCTGCACACACTCCGCTCCGCTCCCACCCACATCTGACCTTCCCGTCCGACGCCGCGCCCAATCTGGCGTTCCCCGGCCCAGCGCTTCACCCCGTGCGTCACGGCGTTCCAGGCCGCAGTGCCCAGGGGATCCGTGTGGACCTCGGAGCGGGCGGAGAGCGCGGAGAGCACGGAGGTGGTGCGGTGTGGTGTGGACCCTGCGGTGGGGAATCAGTCAGTACGTGTGGTTGCGAGAGGGATGGACATTCGAAGTAGAATGACATGTCCAAAGAGAAATCAACAGTGATCATTGGATGGAATCATAAAACATACAGTTAAGGACATGCCGCTCTAGGTTGCTGAACATCTTTCTTGCATATGCAGCAAATATGTTGCTTGAACAGTACAGAAAACCACGATATCCCACATCACCTCAGAGGATGTCCCACCCTTTGCAACGTGACATAGTTTAGTGGAGTCTAGGCCACGAAACCGGGTTTCAATCATGTCATGTGCTCTCTTCTCTTCCTATTATAGGTGCCACCGGTCCTACTCCAGGTCGTTGAAGCCGGATGGCCCCGGATGACCGGTGTCCCGGTCAGACCTGACACCGGCCGGGCCCGACCGAGACACGGGTCGCTCGGCCGGGTGTCCCGGACGGTGGTGCCCGAGCGCTTGGGGCCGATGCAAAACCAACGGAAGGGCGGCCTCGGAAGGCGGCGAGACCGTGGTCGACACGGTGCGGTGGTCGTTTTTGCTGCATGCAAGTGGGCTGGTGCGTTCGTTAGAGGAAGCACAGAGGAGGAGCAGGTCACACGAAAAGGCCACAGCAAGCGAATAAACCCAAGAAATGCTTCATTCTATAGGTAGCGGATTCCAGCATTCAATCAAGGGGCTGGGCTGGAAAAGAACTGTTCACGGAACCCCTGATCCCCTACCTTGCGATGGATCACTACTTGACTAATTCATTCGAGGCACAGTAAATTCGTGTAAATTCCACGACTCAGGTGATCCCAGGTGATCCCAGGTGATCCCAGCTGTGGTAAAATCGTGGTAAAATCCATCATTGGAGTCAGACTGGACAGTTCTTCTTGGCCTGGACTGGCCGTCCGGAAGCCATGAGACTCTCTCTAGCCACTTGGAGTGGTAGCAGGCCCCAGACCGTAGCTGTAGTGGGCCCCTCCCATTCTTTTTTCGGACCCGAATCTGACCCGAAGAATCCAACCGGAGTTGATGAACAATAGGGCCGTGACTTTCCATGAATTCCACCACCAGAACTGAGGTGTGTCTGCGGGAAAGGGATTGTTGGGGGAGAAGCACCCCCGAAACCACCTCCAGCAGCCAAATCAACCAACACATAAAATATTGGAAAACCCATCAGACAGTTCAACCAACTGGACGGCACCGTCGCAGACGGCCGCGGTTCTGCCCCGGTTCTCACAGTTCTACACTTCTACCACTCGTTTGACTGGGACTGTTGAGATCATGCTCAGTCATAATTCATCATCATTCATATCGTTCATGGGTCAATTCATGTTAAGCATTTTGCCCCCAGAGGATCATCAACCAAACTCACTCAGTCTGGAGATATCCTCAGCGTCATCCTGTTCAGGTCCTACCTATCTAATTACGACATACTCAGAAAAGAAACGATCTCTGTTGCTGGTTGGGTTCATCAACCCATGAGGATGAACTGAGAGGTTCCGGCCACCCACGAGGACGGTCATAAGGTGATGCTGTGGTCGCGAATTGGATCGGCCGATGCACCGGACCCCGATGCGTGTGTACCGCACCGCACGGACCCACGACATGAAACAACTGGACTGAAGGCATTTGGTGACCCGAAAGCCTAAACCCTCGCATCCATCCCCATCCCCATCCCCATCCTTGCGCCTGGCATCGGTGTTGACCAAGGAGAACCAGTCGTGCGGGAAGAGATCCGGCACCTTAAAAGAACTCCGGTGTTAACCGTCCGCGGGTGTCATAGGGTGTGTAGTGGGCTGTCGGTGTTTCACAGTCTGTTCAGCGCGGCTTAACGTCCATGAGAGGGAATAAACACATCATGCGTGAGCCGTTACCCGCTGGCTGCTTGTTTCAAGCAACATGTTGTGAAAAGTGTCTCCAGTCTCCAACCCCCACCAGAAAAAGCACATCCATACCACACAGATCCACACAGTGTGGATGGAACAACAAAATATTCATCCTCCTTCACCACCCTTCACCCATCATATGTCATCGCATGTCACTTTGCAAACCTGAGAAAGTGTTGGAAAGTCTGGATTCTCCGACTCAGGTCTTCTTGGTCGCCATGCAGGCCATGCACTCAAGGTTGCTTCCAACACTCGTTTTCTGCACCACGCCTGGTAGTCGTCCATCAATGGCCTCCAAGGGCGATTCGGAGCGACAGCTGGGGAGATCATGTCTGGGAGTTCGTTGTGAAGGAAGCTGTTCGGATGCTCCCTTCAAAAGATGAGCATTCAAAGGGAGAAGACGTTGAAGAAGTGGAAGGCACAAGCAACTAATTCAGAAGAGGAAAACCAAAGAAGTTTGTTCATTCAAATCCGTCCAGGAACCTCATAGGAGCCTCCTCCCAAACCTGAAATTCTGGAATCAGCTGTGTGTTTGCTTGGAGCGGGTCCCTGATTGTGCAATGCCCCTTCCTGAAAACCCATGTGACTCCACTTCCACCTGATGTGCGCGTTGTCGTCCATGTCGGTCTCAAAGAGGTACAGCGGATTGTCGTCCTCGGACCAACCGAGGCCACGCGATGAGACGCACGGCCCTGATAGGGTCGACCGATCTACGTGGTCGACAGATCTACGTGGTCGACAGAACGGGCTTTTTTCGTGAAGAAGCCAACACCGGGAAGCACCTGACGATGGAGACGGCTGTGTGACGGCTGCGTTTTTTTTTCTCAAGCTCCCAAGGCTGGGGCGCGCTGATGTCTCACATAGTCTGCAAAGTACTTGAACCTCAGCCACGGCCACGTGCGCATCAGGCGTTCCACCCGTCAGTCCAGCACACCGAGATGTCATGACAAGTGTTCACCTGGATGTTGGGATACGTGGCATTTACCGGGGAGGTATTCCCCAACACCATCCTGCTCATAGATTCAGATTCAAATGCACACCCACCAAATGTTGAGAGCTACGAACCTCAACCCATTGTGTGTAGCATTGTTCTTGACCCACTCAAACCTCTCCTCCAAATCACAAGTCGTCAGTCAGACTGACAAATGTCTGACAGTCTGGCATGAGTCAGTCACTTTCTTCTGATCAAATTCGGGAAATGATCCACCAGGGAGCTTCATCCGCAGCTTCTTTCCATTGTCATCCTTGGCGACCTGCAGATTCGAAGGCACCTTAGGGGTGGTCCTGATCATGCAAAGCCTCTTGCTGATGATCACCTCATAGGTGATCATCCACTTCGCAACATCTATCAGTGTTGGGCCTTTGAAAGGTCTTGAGTCTTGAATCCTTTGTTCATCCCAAAGTTCTTGACCGTAACAATCACGCATTGGTTTGGACCGTCAGTGACGTTGTCAGTGACGCTGCGGGAGCCTTGAAAGGCACGTGCCGGAAGCGCTCGTCCAAGGCGTCCTCGGCGGAGGGGAGCACAGACCGCAATGGGCTGTGGGGCCCAAGAGTAGTGGAAGCTCTCTTTATCATCTCCCGACTAGAAGGTTATGTATGCCATATATGCAATACTATTAAACCATGCATGACTTGTGTGTCTATCTTCAAATAAAGAAGCAACATGAAAATGCTTAGCCACGAAGGGTCCAGAATCAATCCCTAAATGGCTCCTATACGGGAGATCCTAAAACCATCCGATTTGATAGTCCTGGCCACCTATGAAGACCAAAAAATAACTACTACACAACGACCGTGTAGCCCTGTTCAAGACTTGTGTTTGGCTTAGATATGCTTGTGTATCTGATACATATAGATCGATTGGGTCATCCCCCAGTCGTCTTCCGGTCATCTCCGGTCAAACAAAACGGTCACGTCAGACGTCCCGGTTTCGCCAAGTGGCAATGGACCACCGACTCATCGCCGGCCAATGGGAACAGCACTCCTCGTGTCGGCGCGCGTCTTGGAACCGCGTCCCGGGCGGTTCTGAGGCATTTTTGAAGGACAAGGATTGGACAATTATTGGACATAGTTGACAATGTTGACATGTTTAAGCTGCTATGAAAGTTTAAAAAAAACAAACTGTTGACGTATGTCGACGTGTTATAGCAGCAGCTTGACATGTTTAACACCTTTTTTGTCGGTTTCTTTCCAGCTGCTTAAGGCTCCGTCTTGAGATTCGTGGCTGCATGTGGAAGCATCAAACCTGCCTGCGCTGATCGTTTCACCACACTTTTCCAGGGTTCAACGGTTGAGCCTTCCACCACTCGGTTTTCCTAGAACTTCATCGCAGGCACCAACGACTGCCTGACTGCAGACTGACCTTGTCGTCGAAGGTGTTCGGTCGACCGAGTCGACCGAGCCTTGGCCCATGACTTTCACCCTTCAACCCCCGCTCGGATCCCGACTTGCCGTGCTCAGACCATCTGTTCAATAATGTTCAATACCGGTGAGGGTAGCAACTCCACACAGCTGGCTTTAGGGCCCCTTTGCAAGCTTTCCGACAGGTCCTCCACGATGACCGGCCACGCTTGGCTGGAGAACTGCTGGAAGAACTGCTCAGGCGTAATGTCGCTCGCCTACAAATGGTAGGATTGGATCAGAGGCCCCAACAAATGATGAACCTAATTGGAGGGGATCTGGGAATCTGCTAGATATGTTCACATGTTCTACGCAAGTCCTCGTTGTGATCACGTGGTAGCATCAAACAATGCCCACATCCACGGTCTCACGTAGGCGCAAGCAGGGCAATAGACGCAGCAGTAGACAGTGATCGCGCCTTGACCCTTGGAATCGGCACGGTCTGTTCATCATAGACGATGGGCCGTTCCAAGACCTCTTCCTGGAGTGTCACCAAGCTGACATGAAATACAGCTGAACACTAAAACACATATTGTATGCCTCTTTTCTTGCGGATGATTGATGACAAAGACTTTTGGTCGTTGGTCCCTCAACTCCAGGCGAATGATTAAAAAGGAAGGCTCCGCCAAAACTCGCTGCAATCCTGTGATCATGTCATCAACCTTAAAAGATTCTACATGTCAACCTAAGCAATCCTGATGATCGATCCATCGCTTCTGATCGGTCAAAGCCTTCGCAAAGTACCCGAACTTGTCCCACTCGTGCGGCTTGATGTCGCTGCGCTTGCCCTGATCCGTCGCGAACGGGCAGATGGGATTCCCCTCTCAATCGGGTGGCCAAGAGTCAACCGAGCCATGACTTTGTCAATGGCACCGGCAAAGCACAGCGTTTAGTTGATCAACAAAAGGCACTGGGGCAGTCCTTAGCTTTCTGAATGTTGGATACAGCTCTGCCACAATAGCATAGCGATATGCACTTGGATTTGCTCGGGTCTCTTTGGTGGGACCCCTAAATCCTAGAGCATTGGTCTCTAAGGTCTACTTGCCCCTTCCTTTTTGTTATGGGACTCCCCGGCAACATATAATAACGTCTCCCACTGATCCGCATGTTTTTTTCAATAGTCAATAGTCCTCCAAAGCATCTAAAGCATTGGCAGCATGTGCTGCTGGGCCCCTGGGCCCTTCTGGGAGCTGCGGCGATTGAATCGTTGTAGCCAAATCAGCCAAAGCCTTTTCGACTGTCTTAAGGCGATCTTGCCATCGTGAGAAACTTCTTCGCCGTCATTTTTCTTTGGAGCCAAGGGTCCGTTTTTGGAGCTCCAAAGCCTGATGATCTTCAAAGCCTTTCCCCAAAATTGATCCATACTGTTCTTTGTAAAGCTTCTTGGCCTCAAACTCTCGCTGGACGGTCCCATATCTTTTGGCGAGTTGAAGTGCTGAGAGGCGGACGGTGATGAGAAGCACGTGGAAAAAAAACAAAAAAAGAATCAAAAAGAGAGTGCTCTCAGTGCAGGGACTCCTGCATGAAGCATGGCATTTTGGACTTCGACAATTGCATCCCTTGTTTTATCATTCACCTGCAACAAATATATACTTGTTCATCAGGTGTTTGCCATCTTGGTCACACGCGCGGACATGGACATAGAGAAGGGCATCTTTGTGCTGCTGCAGGGCCTCTTGTGCAGTTGTACAGGCCTTCTGGAAACTGCGCTCTTGTGCGAAATGTGCCAGTTCTTCACACACAACTACCCGCACGTCGTGTGCCTGTAAAAGTTTTGGTCCGTCAGGTTATGACATCTAGCACACTCACAAGCCATGCTCTTGACGCCCTACCGATCTTGGTAGTTGATGTACTTAGTGTCACTTTGCCATTCTTGTCAAGCACTATGGCCTGATGCTTATCGAAGAAGGTTTGTGCATTCAAATCAAGGCAAATGCGAGCCGTATCATGGAGGTCTCGCACTTGCACAAAAACATATGTTGCTTTGCCTACCAGATTCATCTGCTCCTTCAATGTAGTCTTTTCCACATCATTTTTCGTTGGACAACATCCACATCTGTCACGAGAACAGGAACCAGGTCGGAGTTCTGCACCCCGGTGGTAGCATATTTGGGTTGTGTAATCCATGGAGTCACCAAACCGGTCGAGATTGCCGATGTATTCTGAAAGGTCTGGCCAAGAACACTTATAACTTATATGTCACATCTATATGTAAATCTATTGCATCAATTAAAATTATTGTCTCTGCGTTTCCCCATTTCTTCCAACTATGACGAATAGGCTTTCTGGCTTTCACGCTAAAGGAACGTCCAGATTTAATGCATGAATATGAAGTCGTTGCCTGGACAATGTGCATAAGAGCCATCATAGACTGCACTAAAAGAATTTAAGACCTGCTTTCAACACATTCGTCCTGCCATGGAAATCCATATGGCTCATTTCAACTAATCGCAAGTATGGGTTTCGACATGTGTCGGCGGCGTGGGCGGGGGGTCCTTGACCTCAAAACCAGCAACCGAAATCCCCGACACATCAGGGAGATGTCCGATCATCACACATCAATACCATTGCGCTGCCGAGCCCTGATATTCTTTGAGCACACAGGTGCCACATGCCAGTGCTTAAGACGTGGCATCGCCATGCATCACCCACAGTGACCACCGGTTGTTTCAAGCAGCGTTACAAAAATCTACTGTCATAGATGACACCTCTAGTTTTTGAAAAGGTGATTGCAACGGCAGGCTCACCCTGAATGGTGCCCAGTTTGAAGGACCCGCCGAACAGCTGATCGTTCCTCCCAGTTTACACCTGCCCCAAAATCCAACTGGTCGCCTCAAACTGGTCACCCCACACCTCCCGGCCTTCTTACAGCGTCGGACCTCGGTGGCCGTCCTCCGGTGTTGGAACTTCACCTGTGCCCACGGGTTGCACGCAGTCAGCGCTCGCGCACACGAGGCATGCCTGCGGCGCTTGGCGCACGCTCGCGGCTTTTCGTGGCTGCCAAAAGTTTTCGATCCCACAGCCAAACTCTGCATGGGTATCAGAGCATCGTCCATTGACAATTCGCAAGCAACAACACGGCGAAAATTGACTTGTGCCGTGTGGCTTTTGTTCCTGACGGAGCTAGAACACGGGACACACCTCACTCACTCAGATCTGCAATGGTGGCCAATGGACTTGCCCTGCAGATCGAGGCCAACAACTGTCCATCAGGCAAGACCAGACGAAGATTTTGAAGGCTAACCTGCAAGTCACTGGCAATGCGCTTGTGAGTCTCCCAGGCCGGGTCCGACGCTTTTCCTCTCAATCGCAATACCTCATGTCCGGCCAAATCACAGCATGTCAGCACCGCTCCATCATCTTCCAGGGCAGCGCGCAATTGCAGAATGTAGTCTTTGCCACAAACAAAAAGGTAGCTACCGGTTGCAAACACGGGAATGTTGCATTGTCCTTCTTCGTTCATTCCGCAAGCAACAGCGCTCCCATCGCTTCGCAGAAGTACTGCATGACAACCTCCTGCAGAAACTTGGGTGTAGCACACTCCCTCCTCCAAAGGTGGAATGTCGCATTGTCCATGATAGTTCGCCCCGCAAGCAACTGCGCTCCCATCACTTCGCAGAAGCACTGAATAAGAAACTCCTGCAGAAACTTGAGTGTAGAACATTCCCTCCTGCAAAGGGGGAATGTCGCATTGTCGGCATTCGTTCATTCCGCAAGCAATGGCTCTCCCGTCACTCCGCAGAAGCACTGAATGACGAGATCCTGCAGAAACTTGGGTGTAGAACACACCCTCTTCCAAAGGTGGAATGTCGCATTGTCCATCTCTGTTCGTTCCGCAAGAAACAGCACTCCCATCACTTCGGAGAAGCATTGAATGAATCGCTCCTGCAGAAACTTGGGTGTAGCGCACACCCTCCTCCAAAGGTGGAATGCTGCATTGTCCATCTCTGTTCGTTCCGCAAGCAACAGCGCTCCCATCAATTCGCAGAAGCACTGAATGGTCTCCTCAGAAACTTGGGTGTAGCAAAAACCCGCCTCCAAAGGTGGAATGCTGCATTGTCCAGCTCTGTTCGTTCCGCAAGCAACAGCGCTCCCATCACTTCGCAGAAGCACTGAATGATGATCTCCTGCAGAAACTTGGGTGTACCTAATTCCCTCCAAAGGTGGAATGTCGCATTGTTCAGCGAAGTTCGTTCCGCAAGTAACAGCGCTCCCATCACTTCGGAGAAGGACTGTATGGAGATATCCTGCAGAACACATCGTGACAGACTGGAGAGGAGAAATCCCTTAAAACGATTGCAGTTTGGGCCAAAGGCTATGTTTGATGTTGTGTCCTTCGTTCTCCTGGTGTTGTAAGTGATTGGGAACCCAACGACACCTTCCCATACGCCCAACTCAGACCTGCAACGACGTGCGCGACTTGGGACTGGATGCGATCCAAAAGGATCTAAGTCCATTGCGCTTCTATGGTTGTTCCGCAGTAAACCAGTTGGATGCGACAAGGCTACCCATTAACCATGAAGACCAGATAAGACAAGACGGTGGATCAATCCTAAGTGTGTTCATGGAAGAGTTTTTCTGGGTGAATGGATTGGAATCGTGGCAATTCTGCAGGTTCCGTCCCTGCAGCACTGGTTCCGTCACTTTGGAGAAGGAATCAGGAGACATGAGAAGGAATCATAAGGAAACCATTTTTAGTGTGCCACAAGGTGTTCAATCGTTTCTATTTGGGTTGACCAACCTCTCTTGTCCCAGACTCCCCTCCCGATTCGGCGCCGCCGTGGCGCTGCCGCGCTGCCTCAGGTGGAGGTGATCTGGAGGGGGAGCTCTCCGCGGCCTAAGTCGGAAGGAGAGTGAATTAGCTGGTTCACATAGGATTTGTGAAAGAACTCTGCGCAATTCCGAGAGGAAACTCCAGATTGGGATGGGACAAAAGAACTGGCAATCGTGATCAACAACTCTTTCTTTGTCCTAATCCTCACCTAAAGCCAAACGTCTCGAAGTACATGTGCCCAATGTTTGTTGGAACTTGAAACCATGAAAAGGTGGGGAACGTAAGATTTGGCGCCTTACCTCGGAGTGGAGAGATCAGCTTTTCCAGACCGCTCCTTGAGGGTCTTGTCACCTCTTCTGCTTCGTATGGCTGCCTAACCAATTTAATTCACTATTCCTTTGCCACTCCAAAATATACCATTCGTTCAAGGCATCAAAACCCGGATCTCTGGTGATGTTGAACGGACCCTGAGGCATGGACAGTGGAAGTGATAAGGTCACAAAGCCACGACAATCCCTCCTTTGGAGAGGCCCCTCGACTTTGAGAACGAGGTGGAAGCTTCACCCCTGCATCATCCGGCTTGTTGCAGTGACAAATCGAATCAACCTAATTAACCCTTTACTTGGAGCTTCACCCAACTGGTCGGTTGGTCACCCCGAAACAGCCCAGCCTGTGGGCTGCTGGGCACTGCAGTGGAACTGCCTGCGATGGACTGGGAGGTTTTCTTCGGTGTCAATAATTGCATCAGCATGTGTGGCTGTGGGTTCCTGTTTCTCTTGTGGTGCCAGGGATGGACATCTGACTTCTTCCAGAACCACTTCACCAAGTGGAATCAAGGGTTTGTTGTTCCTCCTGTTGGAATCAGGAAGTATCAATAGCAGGCTATTGCAAGGACCTCTGTTAGTAATTATCATCCAATCGACCGGTTCTCAATCCGCTGCGTATGATCAACAAAGTACCTTGAAGGTTGACCATTCCCTTTCTTGGATGCTTTGTGGCTTCAAAAAGAAACCGGAATTGGTGCGAAGTAAACCGCACCTCAGTCGCTGTAAGGATCGGCCTGAACCTGTTGGTTGTGACCTTGCGACTTGAGAGTGACCTTGTTGAAGGGTCACACGCCTTTATATTGAAAATTGACCGGACGCTGTCCCCGGTCCCCCGGTCCTACACGTTTGATATACATTGAATTCTAAACATGCCTTTGTTTTAATATATACAGCAACTAACTAGATAGTAATGTTAGCAATTGTTTTCACTGATCCTAATCAAAAGTAGAAGCTGGATCGATAGAAAAGAAAGGCAAGGGACGTTGACTCTCTAAGATAAAACTATATTTCTCTATACAATTAAAAAAAGAAAAATCATAAGGAGCATTTGGCAAAGGCTGGGAGGGTCGACCAAAAAAACACAAATCTAATTCATTCTTTTTGGTCGACCCCCCCTCCAGACTGGGAGCCTATGGAAAAGGTTGGGAGGGTCGACCAATTTATTCTTTGGTCGACCCCTCTCCCAAGAAAGAAACTCCAGCAAATGCAGGAAAGTTGGATATGTTTTACAGTATATTATATATTTTGGTCGACTCTTCTCTGAAGAAAGAAGAGTTGGAGCCTTCAGCCAAGTCTAGTAGAGCAGAGTGAAAAAGACGCTTTTTACTTGTGAAATTAAATGTCACTTTTTTTGAATGTATAACCCCTACTTTATACTGAAGCATGCTGGTATTACAATATATGTTAAGATTGATGCTTTCATCATCAAGGCTGAAGATGAAAAGACTCCAAGGGAGTAGCTTTTACTAAGATTGGAGGTTGGAGAGTAAGCAAGTATGTGGATATTAAATTACCCAATGAATCCTAATGAACTTTACCAAGTTGTAGAAGATCAAATTGCAGAAATACCAGCATCTAAAGATAGATAAATTCAAAATGATGAGTATGACATTGATACTGATGATATTGTTAGTGACATTGAGAAAGTGAACCAGGTAGTGATTAGGAGATCTTTTGCAGGAGCAAACAAAAAGTCATATCTGCCAGAAAATGGTTGATAATGGCTACACAATATTATTTGAATGCACTACCAATAGGTTATCACATTAATTTGAAGTTGATGCCAGAACAATGAACGATAACAAAATTTGTTGTATAATTGTTGGTGATATTTAGATGGAACAAATTAACTATTTAGAATTTGATGTCAGAGCAATTGACCAATTCTATTTCATCGGTTTGAGTATTTATTGCAAAGCCACATAGTTTGGTGAGCAATATGTTTTTGCAACAAGTGATGCCAAACAACTACAACCAGTTCAGGAGCTGACAATATAAAACCTACATAAAACTGAAGCATGCTTGTATTACAGTGTGTTAAGATTGATGCTTTCATCATCAAGGCTGAAGATGAAAAGAATCCAAGGGAGTAGCTTTTACTAATAAGATGGGAGGCTGGATAGTGAGCAAGTATGTGGATATTGAATTACCTAATGAATTTTACCAAGTTGTAGAAAATCAGATTGTAGAAATACTAACATCTAAAGATAGATAAATTCAAAATGATGAGTATGGTATTGATATTGATGGTATTGTTAGTGACATTGAGAAAGTGAACCAGGTAATGATTAGGATATTACTTGTACAAGTAGGATCAAGCAAAAGTCATATCTGCCAGCAAATGGTTGATAATGGCTACACAATACTGTTTGTATGCCTTACTAGTAAGTAGGTTATTAATTACACGAATTTGACGGTGATGCCATACCAATAAACAAGATTGTTGGCATACGTTTTGGAAATTGCCTGTCTATTGTAAGGCCAAATAGTTTGTTGAGCAATATGTTGTTGCCACACGTGATATCAAACAACTAAAATCAGTTCATGAGCTGGCAAATACCAAAGATTATGAAACAATATGCTGATACAATGATTGACAACATGTTGAGCATAAAGTGCTGAACATATATAAAAGATTGAACACAAAAGAGGATAAACAAAAGCTAAACAATATCAAGAACTATACGTTTGTAAATACTCAATACTCAAAAGTAAACTATTTGAGAAATACTTTAGATATACCAATGACATTGCATCGTCAACATACAACATAGCACATTTGAATAAGACCTAGAAACAATCATATGAATCATATGTTTGGGTTTGAAACACGCTGAAAACCACGTATTTTGGGGGACCTGGTGGCGTCCCACTCTCTTTTGTTTCATGAACAGCCAACATTACACCTTCAGTCTGAGGGTTTTCACCTGGTCATATAGGATTTGTTGGTTTGCTGGAGACCAGAGACCCTCGATCAACAGGGTGATGTCACGCACCGAGTTCTTTTGCGAGCAACTCTGTGATCCGTGCGAATGTCGTCGTGAACGTCGGCTAAATTGGTACCGGAACGCCTCATATGCATCTCATCGTGGGCCAGTGCTGAATCTGCCCTCCCATCCACTGATCGAAATGTTAGTTCCTTTTAAAACCCAGAGACCAACAAATGGTATTTCGATAGTTCTTGGGGACCAAGAAAAACCCGACCTCTGAGGAACATCCCCAGCTCACAAACCAGCAAAGTCAGGTCTCACCCGAGCGCATGGTGAACACAGAAAGCGCATGGTGAACTTGCAAGCACCTCTCTGGCTGATGCTGTGATCAACGAGACAACAATATACAACAATATAATAGAATCAGAATATATAATAGAATAAAAGGACTGCATGGTGAGATTGTCTGGGTGAACCGCAAAAAGTACACTCCTGGAATCATCACGGAAGTGGATGCCATGGCCCCTTGGAGGACCATGTTCTTCTACAAACAGGTGGTTTTCCACTTCCGTGATTATTCAAAGGGGTGTACCATGTCTGGCAAACCCACTGGGTGTCTTGTTGACTACCTCAGCTTCTTGCTTCTTCGCACTGGGGCCCACTCTACAGTGCCGTACCCATTGCTTCTGGCGCATAAGGAGAGCTTCTGGCCGAAATCCTCTTGCTGGGTAAGATTGGCAAGTCATAGCGCCATGTTTGTTCATGTCAGCCGAATCTGAGCATCACATCTGACCATCTCACTCTCCCATCCAGATCTTTTTCTAGCAGTGGATCCCCCAAATTCTGGTCAAAGGAAACATGAACTGAACTACTAAACCTATGGTCCACCAAAGTCAGTGCCCACCTCTACCCCCCACCTCTACCTCTGGCACTGATCTGTTTTTGCAGTTCACCTGTAGATGGGGGAATGATGCGGAATCTGTCACTGATACTATCCAAACACACCAATCTTCGGCTCATACTTCGGCTCTCGCCAGACATCACCGGGCCGCAGCGTTACCGCTCGCTCACTCTGAAATCACTGGCTGCTCGTCCTGGCGGTGAGTGAGTTGCGCGAATGGATACTGCCAAGCGAAATTGAATTGGACAGTATAGGCTCAGTAGGCTACTGTCACGTCTCCAGGCAGTTTTCAGGACATCGCCCTTCTCTTCCACGCAGCGGAGCTGCCGTGCCGCCGAGCCTTCCCCGTTTTTCTTCCCAAGCGCCGCAGGACAGGCTGCCAAGGATGGGACAAACAGACGTCTGAAAAGCGTCCGAAAAATGGTGACACACCGAAACGTCCCGGTCAACAGACCGGGGGAACGTCCCGGTCACCGGTTTCATGTTCTTCGTCTGTCATGTTCGCTCTCAGCTTCGATGTTTGTGTGTGATGGAGCCGACAAGGGCGGCAGCTGAGAAGCGGCAGCAGAGTTTTACACTCTGACTCACGTTCACATGGAAGTGGATGACATCGCCAGAAGACGAAGTGGTATGTAGATGTATGGAAGCAGGGTGGTAGGGGGGTATTTAACTTTTCATGGTGAACAACCACCAAACCCGTGAACATGAGTCGGAGTGTAAGGGGAGGTGGTCGAAGTTGCAATCTCACATGACATCTGCAGGTCTTCGCCCGCGCCGCGCCGGCTGCGCCATGCACACTCCGCGGGGCCTGGAACGATGTGAGTTGAGAGGTTCACTACAGCTTGTTCGGCTATGCGACTACAGGTTGGTCCCTTGTTTCAAGGTATGGCATGGTGTCTATGGATGCAGAGCTCGAAGAAAATGTGGTCAATCATGTCCAAAAGTAAAATTGTAACTGGATGTGAAATATGAGTTTGATCTCGCACAGAATGATGGTGAACTTGAACCGAATACCTCCTCAAACCACTATTGCAATCGAAGTACAACTTAAAATACTTTTATAGTAATATAATAGTTGCACGATGTTGCAAGCATTGTCTACTTTCTCCATTGCCACGCAATCCAACCAGAAAAGAACCCAACAATATGTAAACTGACGTCCAAGCAGCGAAGCAGCGCTTGTGCTCGCGTCCAAAGATCCATGATCAGCTGTATGGGTATCCTTCTCGTTTTCCCTTGCCACCTTTGCCACCTTTGCCACCTTTTCCTTTCCTGAGCAGTACAGGCACGGATGGACAAATGCGTCACTCGATGCACAACTGGAGGAATAGGTTGGGCTCGGTGACGCATAGGAAGGATGTCTGCTCCACATGCATACTTGCAAATGACTCGTGCATGGATGCAACAAAAAGATAACAAAAGTATAAAGTATATGTCTGATTCTGTGAAATGTCTAGTCTATACGTTACGCGAATAGATACTGTATCTACATGTACGGCACCGTAGAGCTAGGTCAGGAAGGCGGTGATCGAAATGCCACTTGCATCCAAGGTGCCAACCTCCATGGTGCCAGCCACCATCTTGCCAGCCACCATCGTTCTCCCAAGTGTCATGCTTGTGTTTGCCCTTCCCCTGCGGGTGGAACCCACTGTGTGGTCAGGTCGGGACGGGACCCGGTCCCCGTGAGTCCCATTTGGCCAAAAGGAATTGGACCTGGACTCCTATTTTGGGGAAGCAGTTTGTAAAGAGGAGACGAACAAGTTTGGTGTGCCTGAAGCAGGAGAAAAAAGGAATCATTTGTGCTGTTCCCCTTGAGCTGAAGCCTTCTTGGAAAGGGTCTGGTCTGCATCGATAGACAGGTTTCGTGTGCCTTCGGGTCTGGTTGTGCATATGTCTATATAAGTGTGCTAAGTCTGCTCAGTGTCAGTGTTTCTCAGTGCGAGCATAGTGAGTGGTGCTGGTTCCGCGCAAGGGATGAATGGCTATGTTCCTTCAAAAGGCAGATCTATCCCATCATGCCTGGTCGCGTTTGCCTTTGCCGCCTTTACCTTTGCCTTGGCCGACCAAGCTCTGAACATGCGGAGAAGGGCACGTGATCTCACAACAAGCTCTGTTCGATCAGCAAGGAGTGTGAGACTGATTGATTTACACCAGACGCAAATACTTGGAGATCACCAGTACCATCCTGTAACCGTAACCACATTGGGATTGGTAAACATGTCACGTGGACATGTAAACAAACCGTTGAAAGAACATGATGGCCTACATGGACCAGGCAAATCTAAGATCTCCTCCAAGAAGCCTTTCCTTCCAGTCCCCTCAGATACCTCTGGGGCATCAGTGGCCTGGGAACAGGCTGACAAAGGGCTCTTGGAAGAACAAAAGAGCCTCGAATGAGATATGATGAGATATGCAAGGCCTTTCAGAATACATACCTAGCTTGGGTGCCAACATGGTGTGAGTGATTCCTCTCCCTCTCTCTCCCTCCACCTGCCTTTGGGGTTACGTCCTTCAGCAATGCACTCAGCGCCTCTGCTGCTGCAAAGCCACTCCTGAATTCCCAGGAAGCCAACGGTCGCATGAGTGGCCCCACCCCCTCACCATGGAGGCCGGCGCATCCCCCCAGATGTGGCCTGAAGGACATTCATTCATGTCATGTCCTGAGGCCTTCGAGTGCTTGATGGAGTTTGGGTCGGGTCATTTTTACACAAACACATGGAGGTGTGGGGTCAAAGGATCAAAACTACGTAACACCGGTCACCATGGTAGGTTGATATCATTTTGGGAGTCTTCCCCCAACTCCCGGAATGTCATAACCCCCGAGCAATGTCTGCAGTTCAAGCTCCTCACGCAGCCACTGAAGCTGGAGCTTGTAAAGTAGTCACCAGCAAGAAGCAGTGGTGGAGCGCTGGTCACAGCCATGAAAGGTACCGCCTCCGATGTGACCTGAAGTAGCGAAAGCAAAGACTTGCGGCATCATGCGGCATCGGCGTCTGCATGAAGCAAAGATGAGCAAAGAGATTGAAATAGGATGTGGTATATGGCTCAACAATTAAGGTATACTGCCCTCCAACAGTGACTTTTGACAGACCCCATGTTTACAATGACCACATTGGAATACTTTAGGGGGTGAGAATCTAGATTTTCCAGTGGACACGCTACTGTCACTAGGATCACTCACAAAGTGGCTACTTACTTTGGTTTAGATGCGGCCAGCAACAGTCCACAGTGACCATAGTGTTCAACTTGCAAGCAACAGGTATAAGTCAAACCACACAGTGATCGTTCAACTTAATTGTTCTTCCTGCCTTGTTTCCAACACTGCTGTCAACCTTCAATCCACTATCATTCTACAAATCATCGCAACCAAAAGATCAACCAACATCAACGCATAAGTCTCCGTTTGTCTGCAACGAGGCACAGGCCTTTGAACTTGGCATTGCTTCCAGGTAATCACTTTGGAAGTACTTGTCAGCTGTGAAAGCGGACCTGCCAACTAGAGAAACGAAGACCAGCTTCTAGACATTGAATCTAGCTTCGGTGCAGTGACTCCTACACTAATTTGGCCTAATTATGCAACAACCTGAGGTCAACTGACTTCGGAGCATCGTGTGAGAAATACTCTTGGATTGAACAGTTTGGGTCAACAAACCTACGAATCAAACAGTCGCAAACAGCTGCATCTGAAGCGCCAAAACTACTAGCATTTGCCCATGGGACCGAAAGCTCACGACCAGCACGGCTTGGCTGCACCAGGCCACTCCATTCAAAGAGGAAAAATCTTGTGAATTCTTCTTGTTTCTAATCTTCAGGTCATCACACCCACCTCACACCCAACTAAGCTGAGCCTTCCAAACCAATGAGCTTCTGCACATGGGCAGCCATTTCCCTCAAAAGCCGTTCATCCTTCCCACCGCGCTGCGCATGGCGCTTGGCCCACTCGGTGGTGCTATGGGCCACCACGACCGGGCTGGACCTCATGCTGAGGTGGTCACCGATCATGGTCAAACAGAACGACGGTGAAAGAAGGAAGAACCCAAAAGAAACGCGCAGAGTTGTTCAGAACTTCTAGACGTTGGGAGAGGCTCTGAAGCCGAGGTAGCCTCTCAAGCGATAATTTGGAGATTTGGAGAGATTGAGCAGCCTTGATGGACGTCCAGCAATTTCTTTGGCACCGGGTCAGGGCCTAGGATGGCCTAGGTATCCCTAGGTCCTGGGTCAAGCAAGCAACACTCTGCGCTCTTCCGTTCAGCTAAGCACCAAGCGCACTACTCTCTAAGCTGACGATCTCTGTCTTTCGAGATTGATAGCACAGCAAATGAACCACTTCGTCGTCCACCAATTTCCTGGCACAACGACGTCGGTTCAATGGGTCGAAACATGGGTCGTCTTCAAGCATGCACAAGTCGATGAGACGGGTCGAGCTTTTATGGCAACATGAGACGTGGGAAAGTGCCATGAATTAGTATGTGAATGTATAAAATCAATGCAATGACTCAGGACTAAAAACTGATACAAGTGAGATCAAGTGAGCAAAGAACACTTTTAAAAAAACACCATCTTTCAGGCTCGCCCATGTGAAACGACCTGTGACAAAGCAACTAATTGTCACATGCTTCTACGCCATCGATGGTCACATTCGCTTCGGCACCCCGTCCGAGGCTCTCCACCACTTTGGGGCCAAAATAGCGCTCGCACACCGCTTGGCAGTCGCTGGGCAAAAAGAAGGCGAAGGACCAGCGCTGATCATGCTGAGCCGCCTTGGGCACCACAAAGGGAAAAGGAGGAGGGGCTGGGAAGCATGGGTGTGAACAAACCACCTCCCATGCTTTCCTGTGCACTGCTTGCCTGGTGTCAGGAAGGTGTGAGGCTCAGGGCACATACGTCTGTGGCTCTTCCCGTTGCATACTTTTCTGGGAAACATCCACTCACGGCTTGGAACTGCTTTCATGAAGCTCCAAGAACCCCTTGTTTGCGGGGCCCAAACATAGGCCCATTTGGGTCCAAGTTTCGACATGTTTGGACTAGATAGATGAATCGGTAATCATCTGGGTAAGTCAAACAAGCTTCTTACTTACCCTAGGGATCCAGTCGTACCGAACCTCAGAAGGTACGACTGGACCCTCCAAACCTACATAACACCTTCTGAGAAGGTACTTCGATCCCTAGGGTTAGTAATCTGTTGGTTGGTGTAGACCCCACAGTGAATGGCTGGAGGGATCCTGCCCTCTGAACAAGTTCAGGGGAAGAACTCAAGACCAATCTATGTCGTTGCAGAGTGACGTTGGGTGACGTTGTTGCAATTCTCACGGACAAATTATATCTATATATATATATGAAACTGAAAGAATCATTGTGAACTGCCAACATGATTTCCTTATAGTTCCTTTCATTGTTGTTAATCCTTCTTCATTACATGAAGGACAAAAACACGCAATGAAGGTTACAGCCTACACACAACAAAAATGCCTAAGGAAGGATGTCCCCCAGTGGTGATCACATGCTTGGAAAGTGATTGTCTCAACTTATATAGTGACTAGTTTGTCGGAAAGCATCAATAAGCCGCCAGCAAGCCACCATCAGTTGCTTGTTCTGATCTTGCTTCAGCATCCCTTCCCAGCTCCCGTGGATTTTCAGGAGATTGTCGCCACCTGGACAAGGCTCACGTTCTTTCTCACGGGAAGCCCCTCGGCTTGATTCGACAGCGAAAGACAGTGCTCCGCTTCAGTACCGGGGCGGTAAGCGCTTTCAAGATACGTGATCTGCCGAAGCAACATCTTGAACCACCTGTGTTGAAGCTATGTGCTAAATCAACAAAGTGCTTTGCAGGGGGGGCACAGTCTCTTGCTTAGCCCTGCCTACTCCGCAGCCAGGAACTGCGATGAGCACTGCGTCAAACATACCTGGATGGAGGCTGCGCGGAGAGGCGGCTCAGGTGTCTGGTTGAACACATGTCAGGCCTGTCAGGCATGGTCAAAAATGCAGCCACTCCAACTGTTGTCTGGATTGATTGGGAACTGTGGATTCTCCAGCAATCAAAGCAGGACATTCTGCTTCTCACCTCTACATGTCTTTCAAACCCTGCAAATCATCAGCCCTCCATACATCCCCATGCACATCCCATACACATCCATCTCCCGCCTGGCGCTCCTTCGAAAGGTCGAGCGCGCCACGATCCACTCTGCAAATCCAGCGAAGCCACGCGCTTCTCGTAATGAACCGTGGCATCCGCCTCTCTGCTGCGCTTCGGCTTCGTGCCCGGTCGACTTTCTCAGCCGAAACGCGGCCGAGAGGTGACCGGTGGACTTCTTCGTGGGCTTGGGCGGAGTGGGAAAAAGATGTGTCCTGAAAGAAGGGGTGGTGTTCTTCCAATCATTACTTCAAATAGATGGTGGTGTTATGTGGTGTTTGTGTTTTCCTGTTCTCCTGCTGTTCTTCTTTCTCGAAGTGGTGTTCTAATTTTAAGCATGAAACAAGCATCGAACCACATTGATTGCTCAATATCCCAATCCCCGTCTATCACTCCCGTAAGTCTCCCTCCGATAGACTGGTCCTCCTCCAGGAGCGTCTTCAGCGCATCATTGACACCACCGGCCGTGCCTGTGAATCAAGCAGCGCCAGGAATCATGTAGTTTGCTTCAAACAAGTTGGATCAAGTTGGGGGCCAAGTTGGGGCCTATATTCAGATCCAGAATGTATAACCGGTTCTACCTGCTTCAAGACTGCAGCTCACATGCAACGAAGAGAACAGCCAAGCACCGAGCGAATAAAGTTCATCAAAGGCGACACATGGCGACACGCAAGACTGGGAATATTGATTTAGTGGATGATAGGTTGTAGAAGCTGGCAGCTGGCATTCCATTACTGTAAATGGCTTGAGGATGGCTCCTGAAATGCCCCCCAGAATTGCCCTATCATCAGCTTCATGGCGCCGTGATGTTTTGATCCATTTTCTCCAAGTGCACAGGTAAATCAAACCCAACAAAAGCATACATCAGCCAAGTCAAAGCAAACAATCGAAATGTTGCCCAAGCCAAGCTCTTGATTCATCATCTTTGGTAAGCCTGAAAGTCTTTGCCATGTCTCAGCCTTCCCACCCACTTGCTTCGTTTTCGCTTTGTCAATGGCTCCACCCCCCTGCTTCGCCCGCTCCGGGACCTCGCCTGCCAGGTGCTTCGCCCGTACCGGGCGCTCGGGGGTGGCGGTCAAGAGTTCCGGGGAGACCTGCGCCGGATGGAGAGAAGAGAAGATCAAAGGCTTCAACCAAGAAAGGGGGGCGGGTGAAAGATTCATCTATAGGATTCTAATGGATTCTATAGGTCCAGTCTAGGACTGGAATGCTTTTTCTTTGACTTTGTTTGAAAGACTTTTTTGGGGGGTGACGGACGGTGGAAGGCCGAAGTCTTCTGTTTTTCTTAGTCTCTTGATGTCTCTTGAGCCATGAGAGTGCTATCCACCTCCATGATGGATGCTTGAAGGGTCTTACACCGCTTGCCATGTTGCTTCTTCTTGTCTGACGCGTCTTGGGCGTCCACAGAGATATGTCCAACCTGCCAACCTCCGCCTTTGGCGCCCCCTTCGACCTGTCTCGACATGTCGGTCTTCTCGCCTCAGCGCAAACACCCGAGGACAACAACCTCTCAGCCACTTGCATGGTCGCGGAGTCGGACTCCTCCACCGACACGTACCTCGGAGGTACTCCGTGACGGAGTCACTCCGTGCGCGAGTGAACAGCAATGAACGGCCATTGCTCAATGAAAAATCACATGAAGAGCCACTGGTCAAACATGGTCAAACAATCTAAAAAGGAACACTTCGACTAAGACCTGTGGGTTTCTGGGTCGTGAATCACAGCACTCGGTTTCAGATTCTCAAAGGCCCCATTTTAATGCATTTTTTAAGACCCAAAGCAGGACGCGCGGCTGAGCTCCCATGTCAGCTCGCACAGTTGCACCGCTGACTTCTTGGCGGTTCGTGCTCATCCGGCCTCCTGATCACGAGACTGGGATGATGATGATGATGATGATGATGAGGAGGAGGAGGAGGAGGATCACCGAGGAGGCTAGGATGATGAGGTACAGTAACCGTATGAGTCAAAGGTGGCCACGGCTGGCAAAGTATTGAACAAGTCATGAGGCTGGTGAAATCCTTTCCTGAGTTCTGTTTCAAATCCTCCGGAGACTGAGACTTTTGCCACCAACATCGACCCACAAACTCCCGCATCTACAAGTCTATCAGTGCAATCGGGTCTCCCGAAGTTGCAGAAGTTTCTTCAGTGGATCGCGAACCCGGCCACTTTGTATCATAGCTTGCAACCTTTCTCCAAATCAAAAGCTAAATTTATTAATCATTGATGAATCAACTATAGTAAAAGATAGTAAAGTGTTCCTTGGTGAGCGTTTCTCGCTCCTGGCCCACGTGCTTTCTCCCAAACCTCCAATTTCACCTGTCCCAATTGTCGCAGGCGCCAGGCCGCAGCGGAGCCCGTGGCCCCGGCGCCGACGACCAACACACGGTGCATGGCGGAATGGCGTTCAGCGTCAAAAGCGAATGGCGGTTGGGTCAAAACAAGTTCTGCAGGTGAAAAAACACCCTGAAAACTGCTGTTTTACAGCAGGTGAAGGCTTAATGTTGTGTTGCGTTCTGATCTTTTGTGATGTTCTGTTTCTGCATTCTTGACCAGTTCTGACGATTGACCTTCTTTTTGATTCACAGCCTGTGAAGACGAGTGGTAGGTTCTGCTTTTGTGTTCCTGACAAGTTCTGCCTGTTGAGCCCCTTGCTGTTTCTCAGCAGGTTAAGGGTAGTGAGAGTCCTGTGTTCGCGTTGTTTTGGACAAGTTCTGCCTGCTGACCGCCTCGATGTTTCCAATATATAGGTGAAGGCTAGTGGTACGACCCCGTTTCTGCCTTGGTTGTCCATGTCTGCCCTGCTTCCTGCTGCAGCTGGCAGCTGTAGGCTAGTGGTAGTTAAGTGTCGGCTCAAAAAGACAACCGTCTAAGTCCAATAGTATTGGGCCACTTAAGCCTCGCTACAGCTAGCCGGGAGTTTGTTTGTAGAGCAAATGATGACTACATATGACTTCAATGCAACAAATTTTATACTGCATGGGTAAGTCTCGCCATCAAACGCAAAGGGTTTTGTTTTTTGTGCAAAAGCCACACAGCCAGTGGGTCAAGTTTTTTCCCCCTATTTTTGGACGAGTCAACGGGTGTTGCGGTGCTTTGCTCTTGTCTCAATCATGGCACGCCTGCTTTTTGTGGCTTGAGAGAAAAGTTGCTAGTAAACTCAAGCCACCACGGCGCAGGTGGTTGGGCTGTTGCTTCAAAAGCAAGATTAGCTGTTGCTCCTGCCGTCCAGGACTCGTCTCTTGACCACGTCTACACTTGAGCCTGGGGGGCCCACATACATCTCGACTCAACTAAGAACTCATGAGGAGCCATGAGGAGCCACTAGTGCCTGCTAGATGGCAGAGCCTCATGCGGTGGGCCTCCGTCAGTGTGAGCACATGCAGAGCGGCTGGAACACGTCCTTGATGTGCCGTTGCGTGGATCAACGCGCCATCAGTGTCGCTTCTTTTTCCTCTTCCTGTCCAGCCAAGCTGAGCTAGGCACTTTGGGATGAAGAGTGAGGTGGGAACCTCCATAGCTCAGTTCCGCGAAACCTGTTCTTTGAGTCTTGAGTTCGGCGTGTCTGAAGGATTTGCAAAGGACATCCATCGGTTTCAATGGGTTTCCAAGGTGAACGTTTGTGAGGAACCGGATGGGTCGCAAGTTGACTCTGTGAGGTGAACCTCTCCTTCCAACCAAACACGTCTCTGCTCTCCATCTAAGCCCCTGAAAAATCAAACATTGTATTATTATGTATTATTATCAAATAATAACAACAACCCCCACCCGCACCCGAGCTGCAACATCCTTTTCCTTTGCCTCTGAGTTCACGGCATTCCGGTGAACCCTTTCCCCCCGCACGCGACACGCGCGCACACGACACGCGCCACGCGCGGCCTATCGGAGGAGGACTCTGAATCCTTTTCCTTCCTCCTCGACCGCTTGGACCGGCGACCTAGCACCGCTCGAGCACCGACGAGGACCGCGAACACCGAGACTGAAGCACCGGTGTGGCACCGGGTTGGTTCTAAAGACCCATTTGGGAAAATAGGCGCCGTTTGAGGTCCATTTCACCCTAGTTGTGAGGGTCAAAACCCTAGCGTCTGGGTATAAAACAAATCCCTACAAGTCCAGTCGGGCCAAACCTGGTCTGACTGACCTCATTGAGTACTGGCTTTGCATGACCAGATCCAGTCGAATGAGCTCCGTAAGACCTGTAGGGAAATGTCCATAGTTTGGAATTCTCGTCGAGGGTTGCGCCATCCTCTGAGCAGGACACCTCCCAAGCACCCCCACGGAAACTGGGACAATGTCTCGTGCTTGGGCTTCTCCCAAACACAGGGCCCTCCTAAAGATCGGTCTCCAGCCCCGCAGCATCCCACAGCGCTCTCTCTCTCTCTCTCTCTGCCTCCACTGGACTCGCTGGAATGCCGCGACTTCCTGGCGTCGTGGGCCGGTGGATCGCGACATCCTGGCGTGGGTCCACCGCTTTGCCCCATGAACCGAACGCTGAATCCCATGGATTGGTCCCCAATTCGATGACCTGACCCCCACCAGTGTGCCCCACACTAAGCACCGGTTCATCTCATGTTGATCATCCGAAAGATCAGTGATCATTGGCACATCCCAAGTGATCATGTTAGGCCGGTGCTCCCTGGTGCTTCCGGTCTCCAGCTAGCAACTTGCAATACATCCTTGAAGCTGACTGTTGCATCATCGCGCGATCTAAGCATCATCGAATCCTCCAAAGTGGAAGTGTTTTTTGTGTTTTGGTCACGGTGAATGTTTTTGTTATATAAATGTCACATGTGCCAGAAAGTTCTGGTTTTTCAAGCTCTTCAGAACAAAAAAAGGGCGGGCGGTTTCACCTAGTGGTTCCTATATCACTCCAGATCCGGCCGTAGATAAACTGCTAACTAACAAACACAAACACATGCAAACACATCTTCCCAAATAGAACAGCATCAGCATGACAACAAAAACGGGTGCTAGATTGTTAAGAAACCTTGCCATGTCCTTGCCAATTTTGGTAGTTTTGCCTTATCAAGCTAACATTTGCAAATAATCGAAATGGATCGAAACCCGCTACCCCTGTCTCACGCACCAGGCCTCTTGCGATCACGACTGCGAGATTTACCTCACCAACCAATCCGCATAAACAATAAACTGTTGGGTTCGTGTCACTTTCATCTTGCTGCAGCTGGAAGTGACATTGGTCAGTGTTCCAGTGCGTTTGTTCAAAGGAAAACATTTGGAAATGGTGGAAGGTAAAAATTCTGATTACAGCATCCTACGGGTCCAACGGCGCTGTGGTCAGTAGAGCTGACCTCTACAAACCCCACCAATGGTGCCGACAACGATGACGATAACGATGAAAACGACGAGAATGACAAGGAAATGATGATGACCAAACATGCCGGCGACGACGATGTGGAGCGGGCTGAGTCACCAGCTCCACATGTAGGTTGTTGGATCTACAATTTTCCCAAAATGCGTCGCTGTACTCCGTCGGCACTGAGACCGCGGCTGCTTCGCTCGGATGCCTGGCTTGTTGCAACGCCGCCCAGACCCCACCATTGCAGTGGGGAAACCAACTGAAACCTCCAGCTTCGCCTATCTAGCTCTTGGAGATCGACAGTGAGAAAGCTTGGTGGAGGAAGTCGTCTTGCAAGGACCTATTTTCCATTTGTTCCGCCTCCGTGTGCCTTGACGGGATTTGAGGAAACGTAAATACGAGTCTTCCCAAACAACCCCCAACCCTTCTGAGTGAAGTGGCACACAGCCTCATGCAGACAGGGCGTGGGAAAGCTCCCGCTGCATCCCACGTCACGCGCAAGCGAGGTGCAAGCGACTCACCAACATGGAAATGGAGTGGACAGCCCCCAGCTTGTAGAGGAAAGTGGTCTTGAAGGGGTCCACAACTCACGATGTTAGTGAGTCGGAATGTCCACACTATAGGCCTCAGGGCGTTTCACGAAACAAGGTCCGTTTCATCTTTGGCGCTCACCGACGGCTGCGTCTCAGAAAGGAGCTGCGAAAGGGTGGAATGGATACATTAAAAGGAAGCGATATCAGCTGGTTCTGTACTTCTTTGTCAAATCCCCGGCCCATAGTGCCGCTCACCTCTCAGAAGATGCAACCACCATGCAGCAAGTCCATTGCACCATGGACGGAGTCCGACATGTCGATTAAAGTTCGGAAATGGTTGAGCATAACCAGCTGATGAAATCTTTAAGGAAATGAGGACCGTGTTTGAAAGAACATGTTAGATAGGCTGAGCTACCTTCCGACCCCTAATTTTGGATAGGCACAAGTGGTACATTGTGGGAGGTACATCAACTTGCTCCCCAAATCCAGCTCACAGGCCTTCACCAGATTCACCAGGGTGAACAACCAAAAAGAATCCCGAAGTGGTGAATTCGTGGGCGAAATCCTCCGATCGACGCCACTTTAGGTTCCAACAAACAAAGGCACTTATGATGAACGCAAAACACGGGGGGCACTACATCTTCACGATGAACATCGATGTGTTCGGATTTGGACGACTTCTCAAGATGCACGCTGCAGGACTGGACGATCGACTTCCAGCGAATCAGACCTCGACCTCCTGGGACCGACCGAACCTATACAAATGGCCTCTGAAAAATGAAGAACATGCATCAAGGATGAAGGACTACAGAGCTTGGCCTCTTGGCACTCAGTCAGGTGGCTGTCGAGGGCAGTAAGGTGGCGCCTCCTTTCGGATCCTTTCGGTCGCACCGGTTTCCGGGTGTGTTTTTCACCACGCCACACTTGCGACACCACTGGGTTCGACTGATTTCTGCTCAACGAAGGAGTTTCAATGTGTGATGTTCGGAACAAAACCCAGACACTCCATGTATGCCATATATGCCTACATTGGGGTGGTTTGAGGGGTCAATGTAGGCATATATGGCATACATGGAGTGTCTGGGAAATGGTGTGAGATCTTTCGGTCAACCGAAGCACGCATCACCTGGATCACTTCACGACTTCACGGCCCCATACGGCCCGGACGACCGGCCCCGAGACCTGCGGGTGTCGAGGACACGAGGGTAGAAACGAGGACACGAGGTGAGTGAGAACGAAGACTCGAAGTTCTACATGGACGGCGCTACTTATGGGGTACCCGGGTACCGAACTAGACTCGCAGAAGAAGAATTTGGAGATTCTCCCCCCCCCCAAAACCTGCAGTGACATGGCTGAAAGGAATCCAAGGGGTGATCCAGGGGTGAGTTCAGCAACAACTTAATGAAGGAAGCTGGAGAAAGGCTGAAAATTCATCCAGGTATGGTAACAGTCTATTGTTGTCGAGCCCCTGCACAAGATTCTCTAGCTCGTGCCTAGCTGGATGAAAATTGATCTGAGTAAGTACGGCTGGTAATTGTGTTAAGACACTTTATCACATAAGAAATTAGACTCTACTTTCGGGGATGGGTTTTAAAATCTAGAGTCTAGATTCCGAAAAAAAAATATATATCAAACTCACCAAACCGGGTCAAAGAGAGAAAGAGAGGTAAATATGAAAGACGTCCACACACAACCTGGCGTTGCTACAGTAGCGCACAACCTGGCGTTGCTAATTCAGGCCTCACAGAGCTGTGAGAGTCTAAGGCACAAGGTCGGTGAAAACCCTGGTCGAACACATCACGCACTTTTTCGGCGGTTGCAAACTTTTGGAACATTTATTAAATTGTTGGATGATGTTGGAAATGCAGAAAAATTTTTCCAACTTTTGAAAATGTTGCAAACTTTGGAAAATGTTCCAAAGGCCCGCTCCAAACCACACAACATTGAAAATCTGCATCAGTGGTCTTGTGGAGGGAGAGCTTTTGGAGGACAACCCACCCCAACAAATGCACCAATGTTTCAGGCCTGATTCAGACCCGGCTCAGGTCCCGTTCAGTAAAAAGTATCGCTTCGAAGCCACGTACGGTAAAATGCTGCGGGGGGTGCCTACACACAGTCTAAAACAGGTCTGAATCACATCAGATTTGACAGGAGAGCGGCTGGTGGTCCATTGAGGAGTTTTTTCCACTCCTTGCCATTTCCATGCAAATTGCACTACAATTCCACGCGCGTTTTGTCACCCAATTGGAAATCGAAAGGCGCTGAATTGAACTTATTTGCATGGAAATGGCAAAGAGTGGAATAAACTCCTCAATGGACCACCAGCCTGTTTCAGACTGTGTGAAGGCACCCCCCCAGTTTTTAAAAAAAGTTCCGTGCACAGTTAGAGATGAAGCTCGCAAATCCCTGGTCGCACCAGTACGGCTGTGGAAAACCCAAAATTAAGAAATTACAATCTAGACTCTAATTTGGTCGCGTATTTCTTATCCTTGATGCCTCATGTAAGAAATTTTCTAGACTCTACCCCAAAAAAACTGTGTTCTTACATATGTTCTTACTATAAAGTTCAGCCGTGCGTAGTTGTATGCTACGCTAGACCCATCCAGTGTTCTTTCTGTTAATCATTAATCCACAAGAGTTGATCCACCATGATCCACCATGACCCACCATACAGTAGAATCATATCCCAAGGCTCCACCCATTTAGAGTTGTGGGGAGGTTGTGAGAGATGAGTTTCTTCAGCTTAAATGATCGACAGCATGCAGCATGACCAGCATAAGATAGTTTCTGGACCCTCCCGGACGTCCCGAAGCATCCGAGAGGGGGTTTGCACGACGGGACACCAAACGTCTCGTCTCGTTGTTCTTCGGGAAAAACGTCTGAACGAACACAAACCAGGCTCTATTCGGCCATGTTGATGCCTCTTTGGCTTTCTTCTTGTTGCTTTTGACCACCTTCTCCTTAGCAGGCCATCTCCACGGACTGGGCATGCATGGACCGAGGATAACGGGTGAAAACGACCTCCTATGTCAAGAATTCCATACTCGTCTGGAAGAATTCCAGGATGCTGCAATAGACCGATGACGTGTTTGATGTGCTATAGAAAGGTCGTACTTCATGGCCCCCGACGATACTTCCTTTAGACAAAGAAGTCATACGCCATAGTTCTTCCACAAAACAACGGCTTCGTTGGAGTGCTCGGAGAGAAACAACGGTCACAAAGCCCAGCCCCGTCAGTGCCTTTTTTGGGGGGGGGGAATCTGCTTTTTCGGGGTGCCAAAGTGTCACAACTAAAAGTGGTCATGAAAAAACATGACAAAACGCGTCATCGCCATGGTTTGCACTTGCCTGTTATTGAACGCCACATGGCCATGGATTGGGCCACTGTCACCGTCCGGGCCACTGTCACTTTCTCAAACCCCCCCGGCCCAGTGCACCGGGGCGAAGGTTCGCCAAGCTTGAAAAGGTCTACGGTGTCTTCAGTGCACCGTTTTAGGAAGAGAGTGACTAAAAGGGAAAAAACAACATAA
Source organism: Durusdinium trenchii (assembly GCA_963970005.1). NCBI lineage: Eukaryota > Dinophyceae > Suessiales > Symbiodiniaceae > Durusdinium > Durusdinium trenchii. Next base: position 23,229 of record CAXAMN010028151.1, on the reverse strand, counting down.
CAAAGTATATTATTAATAATAAAAAAAAAACATATTAATTTATACTCCAGCGTTAATTCATATGAATTCTTTAGCTCTGACTCTTGCCCCAAAATTCACCATGAGTTAGTCTAGAAATGTCTAGAAGAATGATCTCCGGAGTTAATTGATGTTTGCCGGTTCTTCACTCCATTCTCACGCTTCAGTAGTCACCAGACTTCGGCTTCGATGGTGGATGGTGTTCCCCCAAGGTCGGATGAGGCCAAAAGAGAATGCCAACATCATCCATCCGCGGTTGCATCAAGTGGTGCATCTAATTTACAGTGGAACCAACATCGCCCAGCAATATGTGTCTGTTCTTCCCGCTAGACCTTCCTGGCACCCGGGGGCCCGTCGCGGTCATCGCTCCATCCGGCGGTCCACGGCACCTTCTCCTTCTTCAGCCGCCCTTCGCTGCGACTGCGGCTCGCCACGCCTCCAGACCGGTCGGTCGAAGCGTTGATCGTTGGCCAGAATGGACCGCCCCACCGCCCCATGTGGTCAAGAACCGTCACGACCGGTCACGGTCAGAAGCGTCACATGGTCACATGAGTCACGAAACAAGGATGTCACATAGCTCGCAATCCCGCCGAACATCACCCTTGGCCCCTCTTTTTTTGTCCAAGCGTGCAATTATACAATTACAATTGACAAGTTCTTTAAACGCATGTTATAATATGTTGTAACGAATTGACGGTTAAATTAATTACTATAAAGCTATCAGTGCAGTAGCTTATGGACCAAAAAAACATCTTAAGTAAATATATATATATATAACTCCTGTATTAATACTGGCTTAAAGCATCTATCTGAACAAAGTCTCAAGGCTGCAAGGCCAGGACCAAGAACATCGAGTTTCCAAGTCTAGAACCACCACCAACTCGAGCCTGGGACCAGGTGCAAAAAATACGATATGATGATATGATCGTCCAGGAGCTTTGGACTGACGATCGGCCTTCCCCCCAGACTGGGAACGAAAGGGGAACCACTTAGACAAACGAGTGGAGCGCTGTCCACGGTGGAAACAACGCACGCGAAAAAGGTGCGTGCCTTTCGTCACGGTGGGCTCCACCTGGAGATGTGGCGGATATTGGCGGATGATGAGGAGTTTGGAGGTGTGGTTTGAGCAGCATTGTAGCATGGTGGGCGTTGAGAATAAACGTTAAAAAAGACGATAGCTAAAAAAGCGACCACCAGCTTTCAAATGAACCATGATGAACCAAAAACCTCCGTACAAGCAGCAAGCACCTTTGTTTTAAAAACATGTTCAACCCCCCAACCACCATCGTACTGCTTCCCACCAGCTTGCGCAGCTTGGCCTTGGGCACCTCCGGCTGCGGCGGCTGCGGCTCGGGTGCCTCCTGCGATGCATCCCCTCCAGGTCACCCTCCCCAAATCCCCAACCCTCCACCCCCCGCACCCACCTCCACCTCTGGAAAAAGGAACACATAAATAATATAAAACAATCAAATAAACATAAGCCACCATAAGCCCAGAGTTGGATCATATACACCATTGGAGTCGGTTAGGCTGCCTATTCTTCCCACCAAAACTTCAGAAAAACCAACCACCACGTCCAATTCTTCGACTCCGAACTCCACGTCCCTCAGTTCTTCGGCTCCCCAAAACCCACACGTTCCACACCACCGAAGGGACCGGACCAGCTCCCGGTGGTCCTCCGCCTTGGGTAGCGCCGGAGGAGGGTGGTCGCCGTCCTCGTCCCCCTCCTCACCTGGCAGAGATCAGTGGCAGCAGACTGGGCGGTGTCCGAAATGTGAAAAGGGTGGTTCCAGGTGGTTCCAGGGTCAAGATATGAAGAGCACCCCGCGGGATAGTTTTTGGGGGCGAGAGTTGCAGGTGGGGAAGAGTTCTCTTGTACAAAATCTCGTGTGAGCGAGGCCAGGCGTGTGGAGGATTTGGTTGAGTGTTTCTGCAGGTTGGGCCTGGCGTCCCGACACCCACCAACATGCGAACGGTCTGGAGTACCAGACATCACCCTGGAAGAACTGGCGGCACCGTGTCTTTCAAAAATGAACGACTCAAGCTGACATGTTTAAGAAAAAGGCAGCGGCAGGCTGCAGGCTTGGATTTGAATTGAACATGAGGCATGTAGAGTTCCCTGTCCCATGGTGGGGATCACCTTTTCCCCAGTTCAGATCACTTCAGCAACCGCTCCCCGTCTCTGCGGTACCCGACCGTTCACGCGGAACGCGCCTCCGTTCTCCGCGCGTTCGCCACGTTCCTCATGGGCGAACAGAGCACCGAGGATGGGCACGTGACGGACTGCGAATGGCGAAAAGACTGCGTGGCATGGTGCTCATGGTTGTTTGGGGCACCACCGGAATGTGTCTTTTTATTGAAATACACAGAGTTAGACATGGATCCAAAGCAATATTAAGGAGACATAAGGAGACTCTACATGAGAAATCCATGAAAAAATCATTGAGAATCCAGCTAATCCTGGTAGTTCCTTTGTCTTCATGTTTTCTTTGGGGTCCAACCAACATCAACTCCACCGTGGCAGATCCACTCCATCCTGTCATGCCCATCTGCCCATCCACGTCGTACGAATCCGACGCCGGCGCTGCCCGGCGCTCCCAAGCTCCCGCGCGGACTGGCGCTCCCGCACAAAGGCCCGACACCTGTCTTCCAGTTCGAGATCGAGATCGGAGACTGGTGGCAGGGACTGGTGGCAGGGGCAGAGGTTGGAAACCAACAAGAAACAGGAAGGTGAAGGTGTGCCTACCCTGGGTTTTTCGGCCTGGAGGCGAGCCTGCTCTGAAGTTGCACGTGTCATGCAAACAGGAAGGTTCAGATCGAAGAAAACCCTAGCACTAATTAAGAGATGATATAAACAAAACCAGGGGAGGTTTATAGAGTTGCACAGCTGCTACTTGGGCGGACCATCCGAACTGCCAGGTGCATTGGGTAGATGAGTGTCTGCCCTCCCAAGTGAGGCCATGGGCCACAGTGCCCGGCACTCGCCTAGCCATCATGTCTTCAACTGCGTTGGCCGCCTGCTCTTGTCCTGGCAAAAGAGAAACTCCTTCTTGCAGCAAGAACAGCAGGTGAGACCAAGAAACGCAGAAATCTCCACATGGTAACCAACCCAACACATGCTGGGATGGGATGTCGACATGCGGATCCTCAGACGACTTTCCGGACACCTCTTAAAACACCCATCTCCAGCGTTTCTGGACGGTTCCGGCGCTTCTCTGCATGTAAATAAACACATGTGACATCATGTGACTACCAAACCCCGCCCATAGGAATCGATTTGCTGACTTGAACAGCCTTGCACCATCGAAAAACCCACATTCTTCGTTTGGGGTCCAGAAGTAGACGGCTTCGTGGGGCCTTGGGATGACCGGTGCACCTGGGGAAGGGACCCGAACGAAGCGAGTTGCTTCGTACACCCGGTCGCTTTGACAGGACCTTGGGTCCTTCGCAGAACACTCGGGACGCCCCCCCGACCAGAGCGGTGGAAAAAAAGAATGACATACGCGAAGTCGATGATAAGACCAAGCATGCCAGAAGTGCTCTCATCTTCATCATTGTCCTTTTGGATTCCTTGAAAAGCGGTGGCAGCATATTTCCTGCGGCCAACGTCGAAGAATACGCACAAAAAACACATATGAGTCGAGGTGAGAGTGTCAGGTTGCTCTAAAAAGTGGACCGAAGCTACTGCCTACCCCTCGACCAGCAGGGATCGATTGGTCCAGCATGGTCCAGCAAAAGGTAATACCCCTCCTGCAGATTCCTTAACATGGCCCCAGGGGTTGTTAAAGGCTATCTATAACACATGCCAGGACCCTCCAAGGGGTGTCTGTTTATAGCCCCTTAGCTGTGATTCGGGATGTCCATTAACCACCCCGACTGGGGGTCCTGGTGTTGAGGGTAGGTTATTTAAACACACCTGGCCATGTAGACGACTCTGATCGAAACCATGAGTCGTCGTCGAGGTCCGCTGGTTGTCGTCCACCTTTCAGATGCGGCGAGCCGCTAAGCCCGTTGGAGGGCGAGCCGCTAAGCCCATCGAGAGCAGAGGGCCGGGGGGGTGGCTGGATTGATGTTGTGCTCCTTTGGTGTGTCATGAAAGATGAGGATGATATAGGATGAGGAGATATGAGGAGGGGAATTCGAGTTTGTTGAGGGGTCTCAAGAGTTAGACTTCGGGTCAGACAAAGTGACCGTCCATGGTCCATCATGGTCCATCCGAGGCTGACCATCCATGCGGACAACATGGGATGGCGGCCAGGGGAAACGGTCACTTGAAGACAGAGCCACTCAGCCCACTGATCTGCATGGACATCTGGAAGCGCACGTCACCTAGCTGCAGTCCTTTTCCTTTCCGGTGCCGGTACCGTACAGCAGATGCTTCCCGCGTGTGGACACGGGGAGCTCGAAGTGCAGTCAGCGTCAGAGTGATCGACCCAGAGCATCTTGACCATGAAACACCTCAAAACCACACCATACACGCACAACCAACATCAACCAACATCAACCTATGTTTTGCCAAATACCCTTGGTGGTTCCTACTATTCCTCGCGTTCGATGGGCCACGGTCACGGTCATCACTCAGAAAACCTCCGGTTGCCACCGGTCCGTCGCGTTCCGGGACGCGAGTCACGGGGAACGTGGCGTCCCAAACGGCGTCCCTTCACCGGTCGACCGTTCAGGACCTTTGTGCCTGAGCAATCCGACCGTCACGGTGGCCACGAAAGAGAGGTGACGGAAAAAAGCGACGTTTGGGATCCAATCCAAGTCACGTCCGCAACCTCTTTGCGTCACGTCATTTAGATCTCACATGTTGGATCCAAATCAAGTCACGTCAGCTTGCATCAAGACAAATCAAATCAGGTATCAGGTCGACTAGAGTGATGCACCTGAAGATCTTGCGGAATTGTCATGTCTAATTTAAGACTTCATTGCAGGAGTCCCAAAAATTAAGGGCAGCTCTGCGTCGGCTGTGTGTCCAAATAACTACCATCTCAGCCGACAGCGAGGATCGACCAGTGGCTCCCAGCTTTCTGAGTGGGTTCAGCGAGAACTCATTTCAAACACCATCATGACCTACAGGTCCTTCACTGTCATGTCCTTTCGAATAAGACTGAGATACCTTCGCCGGCCTTCGCCGGCAATTAGGAAGGGTTGGTCGCATTATCTCTCATTCAATGCCCTTCTCCTGAGGCCTCCAAACCCTGCAAAAGCTGAGGCCAACGACGGACACTCAATTTATTGACAAAATTGAAACGGACTGTACGGTAGATCAGAACATATCAGAACTAAGGGAGGATAATGCCTCTGACCTTCCACTCCATCTTCTCCCGTTGCTTGCTCTGGTTCAGCACTTCATTGTGCAGCTTCCAGGCCATCTTCGAGACTTCCATCTGTTGGGGCCACCTGTCACTCGCTTCGAGGAAGTCGCCCGTCTTGCTGGCTTGCATCTTCTTCACTAGGGCCTTCTTCACATCAAACACCACCGTGCTACTGTAGACGCTGGTCATCACGGCGGGATGCACGTGCAAGTCCAAGAGGTTGGCAGTGTGCACGCACATCAGCCCACCTTCATAGCCGATGATGTTTGGAATCACATCACAGCCTTCATGATCAACACTCCAGTTACAAAGAGATAGCAAGCCTTGGGCATACCAGAAGTAGCCGCCCTTCTGCTCCGGGCTTGTGGGCATGCGCGGACGCACGAGATCGATCAAGGAGCGTGGATCTTGCAGCAGGGGCTTCCCCATGGCATCTTTGGAAAAGTTAAAGAGTGTGTAGTAGAAGAGCTGCTCATCCGCCACTGTCGAAAGCACGCCACCGGCACCATTCGCTGTGCCAAGATCGAACTCATCACGACATTCACCGGTGGCATAGATTTCATGGGTCTTGGGGTCGCGGTATTGGTAGTATTCATAGACCCTCTTCCTGCGATCTCCTGCCATGCTCAGTTGGTAGTCATAGGGGTCGTACTCCGTTGAGCTCTGCTCCAGTACACTGATGATGTGCTTCTGCAAATACTCCCTGAGCGACTTTCCAGAGAGCTTCTCCACGAAATACCCTGCGAGAATGAAGGCGCTATTGCTGTAATCGTACTCCGTGCCCGGAATAAAGAGCAAGTCTTGGTTGATAAAGAGCTTCACCGTCAGACCGATGGAGCCCGCATAGGGCAGGAAATAGTCGCGGAAGGGAGGGTTGGGGATACCCGAGGACATCGCAAGCAGGTCCACAAAGCGCACAACCTTGGGCTTTTGTTTGATTCGTGTCCCGAGTTTGGGAGTGCCAAAAATTCTCAAGGAAGTGCCCTTTTCAAATTGAACATCAACAATTGTGACAGTACGTAGATGATGTCACACCCACCGAACGGCCTACAAGAAATTATGCGGTCAAGTAAGAATGCAGACCATGAGAATTATGGTTATTGGATGTTAATAGGCTTTAATACGTTATGTGCCCTTCCATGATTTCTGCAATGGTTCACCTGACACTCGGAAGATCCCGCAACTTTGGGACAATACTTCCTTGTTCCATGCATCCCGAAGTTCTTCAAGTCCTTGGCATTCAAATAGTCGGCGATGGAGGCGTTGAGGTCCACTTTTCCGGCCTCCTGCAGTTGATACAAGGCCACGGCCACGTAGAGCTTCGTGTTGGAGGCCACTGGGAAGATGGCATCAGCCGGCATGGGGTCCTTGTAAGGGATGTTCAAGAAGCCATACCTGGGACGACCGGATCAAGAACTTTGGGCAAGGGATCCAAATCCCAAAAAAAGTATTGCAAGCCCAGCTGATTGGAGCTGATGTCAACCCATATTTTGATGCCATACGACTGAATTTTTCATGGAGTGGCTGAGCCTCCGAATTGATGGATTCAAAAAGACATCCAACCTGTTTGAGTCCAAGATGGTTCAAGGTTTTCTCGCATGGACTAATCAGAAAAGTGTTGAATCCAACAAGATACTCTTTCTGGAACAAGACCTCGTGCGCGGCGTTGGTGACCCGCGCGACCCCGTTGAAGTCGTTCCAACCATCAAAGGCTGCAGCTGACACAGCGGCCATCCCCAAGAAAGTCGCTTCCAGCAATCCCATTCTTCGGCGCCGAAGAAACCGGACACAATCCGTAACCGGACTCGCCGGACGGAGCAGAGCCCAAAGCTCACGTTAGGTCGGCGTCCGTGGCGTCCGTTAGGACGCGAAGATTCTTGAGGTCCATTGGGAATAGGACTTTTTGTTGAGTTCCTTGATTGGGAGCCCTGGTGGTATAGATGGGGTCTATCCTAAACTCCCAGGGCCCAGTGGATGATGACTGATGACTGGATGACTCTTCAACAATAGTGATAACGTTATTGTTGACAGACTGTTACAGGTAAGAACGGGCAGACCCATACCGGTATAGATGTTAATTCACATTGAGTTCCTGCCAGAACACGTTTTCTTTTTTATCTTTGCGTTCTTCGAAGATGCGACATACGTTCTCAACCGGTCGGAAGTAGAAGACCAGTTAACATGAGAAGCACATCCATGTGTGAGTGGGATACAATTATATGGATGTTGTTTTTTTGGGGGAACATGTCGGCCCATCATGTCAGCCAACAGGCACAGTCCACCAAACGTCAAGCTTGTCCAGCCCCCCAAGTCCAACATGTCAGAGACTCAAAAATGATCAATTCGGTTCCAACCTGGCTGATTCACTCACCGGAAACCATCTTCAGCATTTCACAGCGGTGTTTTGGATCCAGCATCGGATCCAGCTGATTCGCGCTGTGGCTCGGTACCACTTCCCCCCATCACACCGCCCGCCACGCCTGGCCAGTGCACATTCCTGGCCGCACGGCCCACCGGCCGAGAAGGATCATCTCACACCGCACGCCGCACATGACGATCCCGCCCAGGGCTGTGGTTCCCCGCTCAAACGGCCGGAGAAGCGAAAATCCCAGGGCACTGGTAGAGTCGTGGAGCGCACCGAATCGCGACCCTGGACCCTCCATTCAGTGGGGGCCGGACCCTCAAATCCTTAGGGTTTGGAGGGACCAGAGCAGTGGCAGTGAACGGAGGGTCTGGGCTATAGCTACACTCCACCGCTTGATCGCCCCACTGCGACTCGGGGTCCCACTCCGGCGATGAATCTGCCTGCAGGTTCTACTGCCAAGCTGGGCTGTTTTGCTCGTCACCCGCAATAGAAACAAAACGAACATATTGATTATGGGTCCGTTAAGGGGTGAAAGCCTCCCAAGTGGTCCCCAATTGATGACCCCCAAACACTAAGCAATCAGAAGCCATCAGAAGCAAAACTTCGGAAACATAATCTACAAAGCCTTGCTAAACAAACGTACCAGGACCCCCAGTCGGGGTGGTTAATGGACATCCATTAAGGGCCTAAGGGGCTATAAATAGGTCACCCCTTGGACAGTCCTGGTATGAATTCCTTTGATATGACCATTCTTTTAGGAGTCCACTCCCACATGGACCAGAAGGGGATACGTCCCTTTTTGCGGCAAGTGTATCTCGCGCATTCGCGAATTCCACAGAAGAAACCCGTTCTACGCCTTTTCGCCGCGTCAAGCCTTCTCCAAGAACTTCCTCTGTCTGGAGGAGAAGACGTGAAGGTTCGCGTGCAAGGCCCGGTACATCTTCTTCCCCGACTGGCCGGATGATGCTTACGACTGGTTGCGCCCGAGGGGCATGAGGTTGGTCCAGTGATGGTTCTCCGAATTGGGAGTTGCATGCACATTCCATGCACTGAGCGACTGAGACCTAATTACATGTTCAACAGCAATCTGGAGCTTCCAACTTCGCGGAGACCGCAATGCTGGAAAGCCCGGATACCGCCGGAGAAAAAGGACGAACCAGCTCGTCCGTGCAGGATGGGATCAGCTATACTCCGGACTCCAAACAGTGTTGGGTAGTACTGGCACACCCAAAAAAGAACTATGGATGTTGGATTCGGATGCTGGGTTCAATGATGTTCAAGCAAGAAGACCTTGCTTGGTCAGCTCTTGTGGGAACGGGATCGGCATCTGCCCCCAGCATCCCAGACACTGCAACCACTGTACCGGCTGTTCAGTCGAAAGAAGACTCGTGGATCTGTCGGGCAAAAGGAGAATCCCAGACAGGTCGTGTCTGGGAATTGTGTAGAATTATGGACAGGTACAGGTACCATACTATGCCTCCCAAATGAACATTTGAACATAAGAAATCCCAAACGAAGAGCTTCAATTCCAATCCCGTCTCATCTCAGGTCCTCAAACCTCTCACGTGCCCCCACGTACCCCCTCCACCGGCCCCGGTCACCTCGTTTCGACCCAAAAACGTCCCGCCTTCTCGGTGAGGTCCTCGATGAAGCGGTTGTGCGCCACCACGCTGTACAAGCTCTGAGAATCCATCCGCCCATCGGAGGCCTCCGCGGTGGTCGCGCGCACGAGACGCGAGCGCGCGCGCGGGAGACGGGGGGAGCGAGGATGGCTACGGTTACAGAAGGTTTCCATGGAGAACTCCAGACCGGAAAAAGTTGTGGCCGCACCAGATTTCAGATGATACACACCCAAAGACGAGTGGAGACGTCAGTTTTGGACGTCGATGTTGATCGGGAACACTATAGGCTTTATACACAGAAAACATGGACTGCAAGATAGATCCAAACCGCAGAAGGGAGTACTCGGTCGTACTCATTCCCGACCGCCGCGCCTGGACCAAGGCTTTCGCCAGCCACTTGGCTCGTCCGTCCGGGCGTTTAGAGAGCACCTGCTCCAGCTCCACCGTGGCCGCCGGCGCCTCGAGACACGGCGGTAGCCGTGTCCGTGGGCCGCGCATGGAGCGCGTGGAGGGTCGAGGTGCTGGGAGGTGGGGGGGTGGTTGATATTTGCTTGGTCGGAAAGTAGCTGTGCGGGGTGCAGTGATCTTTCTGATCTTTCTGATCTTTTTGGAAGGTGAAGGGAGTTGAAATGGGGCGAGGTTCTTGGTAGAGATCCTTCAAGAAGAGAAACAACCCTGAGTAGTGGCACGTGACTCAGTCTGACCTTGAGGCACCCTGAAGAGTCAAGTCGTCTCATCTGAGAATATCAGAAACAGCTGTGACCAGAAATTAATTAAGGAAACTGCAAATCATTCAGGTGGACAAAGGCCAAGCTCCAAGACCGAAAAAGAACCAAGGAGGCCAAGGAGGCCGTAACTATATATAAACTAACTGTGGAAAGATCGGCGTGATTCATCTGTGTCAGTCCGATCCGGATCCGGATCCTGAGGATCAGGATCCCTTTTCAGGGTCAACCTGCTCAAAGAAATCCACCCAAAAAAACCATCCTCTTCAACGCGCACCGCAACGGTCCCCGCTCCAGTCCCCTCGCCTTCTCCTGCGCCGTTGGCTTCTTGTTGGCGTTCCGGTCCCCCCGCCGGGCGACCTCGGTCCGTGGGATCCGCGGGAACCGGAAGAGGAAGAAGGGGACGCAGGGCGCCCCAGCTGTGTAGAGAAAAATCATCCAAGTCTTGTAGTTACAAAACCCAGATGCTCCATGTATGCAAATACGGCCTACGTTTGATGGTTTTTGGTACACTTTACACACAATCTTCTATGTCTTCTGCTGCTGTCTGCTGGCAATCTGGACTGAGTGGGGATGGGTGAACTTGGGTGAACCCCTGACGATTCCCGAACAATCCGCGGAAACCACGTTCGCACAGCACGTTCGCACAGCTCTGTTCGCCGCTCCAGAGTTCAGAGCAACCGTTGGCCCTGGCACTTTGCAAAGCCATCTGCAATCGAGTCCAGTCGAATCGAAATGCGAAAGGGGATTCGTTCTTGTTGCTCTCCAACAAAAGGTGAGAGCACATTCTTCTCGGGCTTTCAAAATAAGCTTGTCAGCAATGTCTATGCATCATGGCAAAGTATACGAGAGGCACACGAGAATGGCTCAGTCAACTCATCTCCATCGCAAATCGCCTTGCAGTTGCTCACGTCGTCTGCACCTCCGCCCGATTCAGCAGAAAAGGGTCGGCTATACAAATATTTGCGTGACTACTTCGAAATGTCTGAACTCAACATGATGAACCCCATAATAAGCACCCAAGTCCAAAAGTACGAATATGATCGAATAATTACGCAGCCTCCTCCTCTCTTTCTGTGTGATCAGTACCGTTCGCGATCTCGCGAACCCGGCACCGGCGACGTCCAGCAGGTAGAGGCGGATGTCGTTGCCCATCTGGCGACTCCAGCGCCGTTCCAAGGCCAGATACCGAGGACCTGACTATGAGTGGATTGGTGGGTGTTGCTTGTAGAGGAGATGGATGTAGAAGCCATCTAGAAGCCAAATAAAATCCAAGTAGAATCCAAGTCATACACTCAAGTAGTACTATATAGTGACTATAGTGGCATAGCAATATGTTGAAGCGATGAATGAAGGGCAAACCACCACGAGAAGTGCTGTGATGTTACTCATTCATTACTAGCTGGGATATGACGGCCACTATTGTTGCTCAGCTGTGGCTGAGCCATCTCCAGGTGTTTTTTTCGCGTCTTTTTCGCGTGCTCAGAACTTGGAGTTTTTGTTGCCGCGACACCCCCAACCATTTAGGTTTAGGTACACTTGGAATTACTTGTTCCTCCTCCATGACCAGGATTTGGAATGGAAACGAGGAGTGGATTGATTTATTATGTTCTATTATTTTTGTAAAGAGCTCATCCACCTCTCCAACCACTCCACCCCTCTTCGCCACCGCGCCACACCGCCACCATGCCGCGCCTCCGCTCCGGTTCAGCTCCAAGGCGGCCAACTCGCTGAGCAGCAGCGGCGGCGGGGTGGTGGCGTCCACGAGCAAGAAACCGGACCACAGGAGGCGCCCCTCCGTGTCCACCTTCCGTCCGGTTCGCCCGTCGGGTCCAGCCCAGATGCTTCGTTCGGCGATGTGCGGTTCGGGCCCGGAGTCGCCCGCGGCCGTGCCGGTGTCGACCAGTCGACCATATATTCGACCGTGGAAAGGTTTGTGGTGTTTCAGGAGTTAATCCCGAGTACCTATTTAAAAACGGACCCCTATTTAAAAAAAAAAGTCATGTCGGAACCCCCTAAGTACAGTTTATATTCGTTGTGAAATTACCGCCCTTTCAAGCCGCTACTAAACTACCAACATGGCCGATTTTGGAGGAGTTCTTTTTAAACTAGGTTCCAAAAACAACCGTAACTGACCAGCAGGCTTTCCTTCCCCCAAAGGCACGGACTCACGCAAACGCACTTGCCACCGAGGTCATGCAAAACCGCATGGCACAGCGACATCACCTTTCGAAAGCTTTAGTTGTTAGTCTAATGAAGAATCACTATTCTAATGGAGGTTTTTGTAGGGGGAAAAGGAAGACCCTTCGATCTGGAGGTTTTTTGAATTTTTGATATGAGTTTAATAAAGGATTTTATATTATAACATTTTCCTGCGGGTGACTTTTTGGTTTTGGGTGACCTTATTTTGGTCCACCCCGATTTCTGGGACCCCCTATTAACAAAAATGCGACCGAGGTTTCCTTATTAGGGGGTGGCGGGGGGGGCATGTTTTTTAATAGGTGGACCGGATTAATCACATGTCGGCCCCAAAATATTTGTGCATGTGACTTATGAACTGGAAATGATGCGAACGTACTGTGGTCCGGGCCCGACCTTGAATCCTTCCCCCGTTGGAATTCCTCAGCACCACCAAGCGCCCCTGCACCTTCCCAAGCACACCCATGGCCCACTCCTGCCTCCATGATCCGCCACACTTGTTGGTCATCCTGCACCAAGGGGCCTTCCAAGCCCGCCACCAGGGTCTTCCTGCGAAACGTGATGGCCTGGCAGGAATGGCAGGTGCTATCGAAAAGAAGTGTCCCAGATTTGGAAACATCACCATACTGAATAGAAGCTGGGAGGTTGAGTGCACTTCTGCAAGTGGAAAAAGATGGAAAGAGGCAATGAAGCTTGGTGGAGGCGCTCAGAATTTGAGTGGATCAGTTGTGAGTACGGGGCACAGAATTCACCCAAAGATACATGGTAAGTTTCATGTTTCAGGGATGAGCTTCTGTCTTCCTGGTTTAGTTTATCGTTCCAGTGCCTGTATGGTAGCGAAATGGTAGGTCTGTGTGTCAGTTAGTAGGCAAGTGAACACTTCTAATCTAGTCCACCCAACCCAAAATCGACCAAGCCTTGAACCAACACGCTACTTTTGGGCTGGCACCTAGTGCACTCTGTACTGTGAATCTTGACACCATGATGATTCGCTATTACACTCCCTGGAATTCTCATGGAAGTGAAGCATATGGCCCTTTGGATGACCGTTTTCCTCTACTGGCACCGGTGGTTTTCCCACGACTTCCGTTGAGCCGCCCGGTTCCGGTGCACCAGTGCCTCCAGCCCCTGGTTCGGCAGCTCGCGTGACCTGCGCGCCCGGCTGAACGTCCAAGAGCTGGGCGTTCACCGAGGAATTGGAGGAGCTGCGCCAGGTGGGCCAGGGCGGCAGCCTGACAAACAGGAGCCGAATGGATGTTTCATCATGTTCCCGTCTTCACTTTTTGCATGTTTCGAGGATGATAAAGTCATGGGGCATGTTGAGGTTGCACGCACAAACACCCGTGAATCAACCTCTTTCTTTCGCAGAAGTACTTGCTTCCATCCTAGGTACAGCCTCTTCTGGCCGCTGGAACGTGTCAGAACCACGTGTCCGACATGGGGGCATTCGACTTGACAATGGCTTGGCCATGTGGGCATGCAGCGGCATGCAGCGAAAGGGCCATGTTGGAGCTTCATGCCATCTTGGCTCTGCGCACAAGATTGGTTTTGTTCAGAATCAGATGCTGTAAATTGTCGACATCTATATGAGACAACACTGGTGTCATGAAACGAGATCCCCAGCTGAAGAATGTCACCACCAGGGATGCGATCCAACCATTCCGCAAGTTGGCAGACACTGTGATGCCCAAGAGCTTTTGCTTGTCATCATAGACACTCAGTCTCCGCTCAATGGCCTGCAGGGCTGCAATCACCTTGGTGTGGTCCGGCAAATGCACTACCTTGAGCATCGCCTCAGTCAAAAAGAGGGTGTCGCGGGCCAGGACGTTATTGATTCCAATGCACACTTCGAAGACCCTGAACATGGCAAAGGTCAGAACTGAGGACAGCATGAGAATCAACAAGAAGCCTGGGGAGAAAGGATCACTATGAAGAGACCATTCCACGATGCCAGTGAACAGGAGGCCAAGGAGAAGCAAGAACACAATGGCCCCACAAGCATCCATAATGGCAGATTCGTCTTTGAAATCAATCTGAATATATCTTCGCACTGCCCACCATGCTTCAACGTCCTCGACACTCTTCACGTTCGCCAGAACCAAGCGATCAAAGTCGTCGATCTTTTGAGTCTTCTGGGCCACGGGTTTCTCCTTGGGTTCGCCATCTGTTTGCCCCGAGCGGCGTATGACCGGCTTGATGAATGAGCCTTGAAAATGCAAGTATTTCCTTTTCAACCTCTCATCCGCTTTCAACTTGCTATCTTCCAAAGCTTGCCTTTCGGTCGCATTCAAGTACTCAACGGAACCAGAGGAGATACAAGAGAAAACCAGCAATTGGACTTGATTCCGTTTCATCCCCATGGTGGATGAAAAGATTCCAGAAATCGTATTGTTCCAACTCAAGCTCGCTTGAAGAGCTGTTATCACCTTCACAAAAAGATCCCACCATGACACTCCCTCCATGGGGCCAGAGACGAAGTCTTTGGCCGCTTCAAAGCTCCAAAGTTCACTCCATGAGACACCGGGATGCGAAACTCTGGACTCCCCCAGTGGAGTTTCGAACTCCTGACTCTCAAAGCTGTTTAAACTCCTCAAAAGCCTCACCTGCAGAAGGAGCATGCCTGCAAACATCAGAAAGGTTGAGGCTCGAATCAGGACTTTTTCGAAGCTCCATCCAGACTGGGTGACGGACCAGCGTGCCTGAGAGACCTTGGAGAAACTATCTAAGACTTGGTCCAGCTGCCAGCTGTCTGGAAAGATATTGGCAAAGGAGCGCACAATTTGATCCACGCCTGTTTTGGAACACTTTCTCAACTCCTCGCACTTGTGCCAATGAACCTGCGCTGACACTTCAATGATGTGTATTGAGAGAATGCGCCACAGCACGATCGAACCCACACTGAGTATGTCTGAAATCTGATTCACCTGCATCTGCCCCACGATGGAGCGCAAGCTGGTACCCTCCCTGAAGGTTTCCCAGCTACGAATCACAAAGAAGATGTCATTATACACATTCAAAAAGAGAATGGTCCACATCCAGAATTCCTGAAAAAGTGCATTTCCCCTCACATAGTGTAACAAATGCCATTTCTGCCAGCCGCAGGAGACAAACATAAATGGTACGACAATAATGCTTGCACCTGGGATGATGCAAGACATTGCAACCAAGCCCAGCCAAGCCACTCTCATCCAACTCGATCCAATATCTGCAAGTGGCGCTGCTATGGTGCTCTCTTTCTTGAATACCTTGTTCAATAGTTTCTGCGCGTTATCTACTTGATCTTGTCCAGCTCCATCCGCACAGCCAATCTGAGCATCGACATCACTACGTGACGCATCACCGGAAGGATTTCTCACCGGCGCCTGCCTCTCCTTCGTGTCTGGATGACAAGCTCTTGGGGACGAAGCTGACGAGGAGCTCTCGTCGTTCGACGACCTCCCATCCGACTTCGACGAGGACCTCCCATCCAACGTCTGCACCACGTCCACGGTGGTTTCGTCCTTCGCCGGATCCGCTGGTCTCGTCGTCTGCAGACCGTTCCGCGCCTTGCTTTTCGCGGGACGACTCACAGGGCGCATGGAGGAATCAGGGGTCCGACCCCTGGAATCGCCACAAACAGCCTGTGGATGCCCTTGGCCCGTGGGTTTGTGGAAAGTGGAAGATGTTAAATGGTTGTGTTCCGAGATTATACGTCTTAATTTCACATCTGGATGGGTCTGTGCTCTCGTATCTGCATGTCATTCTCGCCTTTTTTGCATCATCTACTCAGCTTGAAACCCTTCTGAGCCAAAGGTTGCCATGTTGAAGTCTACAGGCTAGAACGAATTTCCAAGAACAACAGTGAGAACAACATGCACATAGGCAGAAAGGTCTGGTAAGAAAACACAAATAAAGTCTTTTCGAGCAAGAAACCACCAAACATCCTTTCTTCTGCATTTCAAACGCCTTATGGTCAAGCCAGACATACCAAACATCACAAAAACTTCAACCTTCAGCTGTGCAACACAGCTTGCCCCTGCCTGAAATAGCGCGATGGCCGACACGAAGACATCACCGGTACCTGCAGGATCGATCGGTGAAGCTGTGCACCTGGAGTCTCAGCTCCCTGCCAAAATGGGTGCAGATCAGAATCTACAGTGGTTTCAGAGTAGATGGCGCAATCCCCAAGTTCGGTGGTTTATATGGACCCCCATGTGAAAGACATCTGTGGGTTTGTGCCATCTATTCTGAAACCACTGTATTATATAACTGTTTTTGTTGGGTTCAGATCTCATGTCAGTCATGTCGTCCCATGTGACAACGGGTACCAACTGCAGTCCGGAATTGACAAGACTCGACCCGCTGCCTCCGATTTTTGTTGATTTCTGGCACGCCCAGTCGACCGGCATCGACGGAGTTCGGTCCGTCATAGCACGACATACAAGACATGGTTAAAAGGATGTAGATCGTGTGTCAAGGCACATCCCAAAAAAACTGACCTCTTTTTTCTGGCCTCTAAGACTCTATCTCATCCTTTATTCATGTATCGTGTATGTCGTTTCTGCTGTCCACCCTGCTTTAAAAACCGGTGCATCAAGCTCCTATAGATCAGATCAGACAGGATCCCGATCCCTTCGCCCCCCTCTGTGACACCCTGTTCGACCCTGTTGGCCCCCACGTCGCATCCGATTCTCTTGGCACTTGCTTGCTTGGGAAGGTGCTTGCTTGAAAGGCCAGACCTTCAGCATCTAAGGAGATCGGCTCTCCCGACCTCGGAGAGCCACATCTGAATAAATCCAAAAAGGGACCGGAGGCGGCTTCAGATGTGATCTTCAAGCTGGCCTTTTTGGGGTCTACGTGTGGGGAGAGAATCGCTGGACGGCTTGACCGAGCCGAGGGCGGTCGTGAAGGACCGTCCAGTCAACCCGGGTCCCGCTCAACGGTTTGGCACACGATGACGAGACGAACATGGTCACCTGGCATGCAGACGACAAATGTGAATGGCATATGATATTTCAAGGAATCTCCCTGTAAACAAAGGCATCTCTGATACTTTCCACGTTCTTTGAGTGTATCCTCCCTCAGACCGTCGTGGCAGTTAAAAATTCCACGCGAAAAAAGAAAGAAGAAGGTGAGTTGCACAATCATACTATTTTCAGATGGATCTATAGATATGTCATGATATGTCTAGATTCGAGATCCCATTTGTTCCCATTCGTTCTCACCCTGTGGTGTTGCCTCGCAGAGTCAAAACACTCTCACCCAACCGCTCCGTGCACTCACCCCCCTCCGCATGGCTAGCCGTTGAACCCATCGCACCGCCCTCCGAAGCATTCGGAGGTAGGCCAAACTGACCCCAAAGATGGCTCACTTGACAGACCTCGTATGTGTTACCACATGTCATCTGTACAATGCAGCTATGTGTTCTTTTTAGTCTACAAATATCGTACAACATCATTGTGCTAATCCATGTTGATCCAATGTTTTCAGACTTCAGCTTCTATGATCGGTCCGGACGCCGTCTTTTCCCACCCGGAACCATCCGGAACCGTCCGCCGTCCGTTTGTTTGGGAGGGTCGAGATCGACACGAACCCTCGCTGTCGCCTGAATTCGGAGCATCCGGAGGCATAGGCCGACCCCACCCTCAAACCACCTGGGCTCGCCGCGCCCGCGGCAGCAGCCTCGGAGCGGCCCTCAAACCACGCTCCGCGGCTCCGCGGCTCCCAGCTGAGCGCGGCCGATTTGCCGAGCGCCGCCTGTGGACGAGCGAAATCGGAAGGCGCCCGTGGGGCCCGGAGTACCACCACTCCAAATGCAAGGGAAGGTGATGAGATGCGATGAGATGAGCAGGTGAAGGGAACAAGAGAACAAGAGTTACATTGGCTCCCGAGTTCTTCCGATAAACCCAAGTCTAATTCGTTTCAGGCAGGTGCAGTTTGTAGATCCCTTGGCCGAGGTGAATATGCCAACTTCCTCCAGAGGTCGCTCACGCCGCTCTGCCTCACTTCACTCAGACTTCCGATTGACAGATCTCCTCGTTCGGGTTGTGAGGCCCTTTTTTGGTCTCGATAAGGTCTTGACCTCGATTTGGATGACCTCTTGGAAACAAACAGTTAGACAAGTAAGTCAAGCAAGTGATTAACCTCCAAAGTGCCTGCTTCAAGGTCTGGATTTGGGGGACGTCTTGGAGCTTCTATTAAACAGTCCAAGTCACATCACACGCCCCCTTGTGGAACCGCTCATCCACCGAACCAACCCAGCCATGGTCTTCTCCGCCGACCATGGACTCCTCCGCCGATGTTTCGGCCGTTCAGCGAGGCCGAGGTTTCAAGCCGCGCCTCGTTCATCCATCTCCTGGCAATGGAGAAACTGAACCGAGGCGAACGTGGCACTGGGGAGGACATCAACTGAAGCAAAAACAAGAATCGAAAACCAAGTCAAGCAAGAACTAGAGCACTGGCAGAATGGCTTCAGAATGGCTGAAGAGCAAACCATTTCTTAACTGGTAGCAAATGGATCGGATCGTTCGGTTGGCTTTTCACCTCCAGGTGAAAGCAGAAAACAGGTGGGAATGTGTAGGATCGATGTCTAATTCCCAAACCAGTCTTATGGAGTTTTTTGGGGGGTTTTGACTTCATAAGCAGGGGTTTGGACACCTTTGAGTGTCCTTGATTCTTAGGGTTGTGTCTTTATCCGACTCTACTCTATCATCCCACTCAAAAGAAATCCAGGGAGCCATGATTGTCCATCATAGCTTCACCAACCCGGGTGCCCGCAATTCCAGCTCCCTAAACCACTCAACTCACTTCCAAACCCCCCCAAACTACTACTCCTTTTGTCACATCAAACCCAAACATCCACCGGCCCATCTACCCGCTCTTCACATGGTTTTCACCCCACGTTACACCCTCCAACCCCGCCTCTTGCAAGGCTTGGTGCCGCCTGCTTCTGCATCTTCGGCTGCGCAAGTAGCAGCAACATGCAAGGCTCAGAAGGACCAGGCCAAGAACCTCAGTCTAGTGATCCCAATCACACCACTCTCGTTTTTCAAGATTCCGAACACCAAACATCTCCGCCAAATCGTCTACATCAAGCAGATCCATTGAGGATGGCTGGGAATATGTCAAAAGAGGTTCAAAAGATGATGGGAATACGGTCTCAATCCGACTTCGCTCTTGGAAGGACCTGCACTGTGACCTGCACCATCCATTGTTCCATCGTCCAATGCCATCCAACCCGCAGTTCCTTCGCCACGCCACGCTGGCCACCGCAACCAGTGCCGCTCCGCTCGTCGTGGAGCGCGGATGCCCCGGCGTGACCGGCGTGGTCGGCGTGTCGAAGGCCAGGCGAAAGAGGACGAACTGCGTGCCGAGTTGACCTTGGAGGTCTTGCATCTTGAGTTGACCTGTGGCTGAATTTCATAGGACTTCTTTAGGTGAATCCTTAAGAATTGGTTGATGAATCAAAGATAATCAAAGCAAGTAGTAGGTGAGTCCTCCTTAAGATCTGTTGACCAAGGCTCATCAAACCCATAGTGGATGGAATCCTATATAATATAGGTTGGATTGAAAGCGACTAAGGTTCTAAGGGTTCATTGCGGAGAGAATGCAGTTGTTCCTGAATGGAGAGTCAATGTTCTTGTACCGGGTATGTAGGATTGAGTTGCAACTGGAATGATCTTGGTACATCTTGGTCGTTTCCAAAAGCCTAGCAGTCTTGCTGTGCTGAAATCGGACCATTAATCCGTTGCTGTTTCTTGGTCTTTTTGTGGAGCCGACACCAACCAGTCGAAGCTTTTGCATGCATTTGCCAGCCGAAAAGCGCGGGTTGTCGTTGTTGTCGTTCACCAGGAGCACTGCCACACCACCTGGGTACTCATGGCAGTTTCATGTCCATCAAACTTATGCTTTTCATGGACAACATGCGACCACATCCGATAGAGAACTGGAAGTTTGGAAGATAGGATTCCCAAAGGCAGCTCCAAAAGAAGGAAAGACCTGTGGGCAAGGAGAATCAAGCCTCTAGGTGTCCAAAATGCAATCAGTGCAGACACCAGCGGACCTCGAAGGACCTCGGCCCAGCGGACCCGTAGGGAATGGATCGAAGACTGTTTGCTCTCTTGTTCGTTCTTTTTCGGTATGCTGGACGGATGCTGGACCATTCAAGAACAGAAGTACCATTGGCAAGTCCAAAGGTCCACATTCTGTTGACCTGGTGGATTTTTGGCGTCTCTGAAGGTCCGACAAAACCACATCAACACCCAGGGAGGCCTAAAAGGGCCTCGCAACGTTGCAGAGAAATGCAAAGAAAGCACTGAACGTGTGTGAGTTATGTTGACCCTGAACATACTAGCCCTCTCCGACATCCCTGTCTGCATTCGATGTCATCCTCCTTCTTTATATCTTCGCCCCTCACACCTTCCCCCCTGTAGAAACAAAATCTCCTCCGGTTGCTGGGTCAACACGACCCACCAGCCTGAGTCGCATGAGTCGATCCATTTGTAGACGTCGTTTCCCACGTCGTTTCCCACACCGTTCGACTTCTCCTTCATCTCCCTCATCGCCGACGAAAACCGCCGACTCACCGTTCGACGAAACGGCTTCGACTGCTCCCCAGGTGCCAAGTTCTTCATAGCTCTGATGCCTCAGTCGCTCGCTCGCCAGCGTGGCTCCAACCAGGCGACCGCGCAGTTTCTGGTACAGTCAGGGATTGAGAGTCGAGCTGATTGGGACCCGAAGCACTGACTTGATCAGGCATGAACTTCATAGATTACCAAAACAATCCAAAACAAATAGTCACAAACAATACCAGCAGCAAGGCAATTAAAAAATAATTCCGTCATGCATGACTGCTGGCGCTTCGGTGTCTTATTTCTTTTGCACCATCGAGAGGTGTTTCATTGAGAGGTCTTCACCATGAGTTTTTTGAAGGTCTTGAAGTGCTTTTCTCAGCCCCAAAAGCTCTTGGCAGTTGATCTAAAAGGAACTAGCACAGTATGTTATTGGCATCAGTGAAGATTGGTTTCACTTCAGGGGAGTCCATTGGTCTCAAAGCAGGACGCCCTCTCCAACACATGACCGGAAAGCTCAACTCCGGAAAGAAGCACGATCTCCAGGTGTAGGGGTCTAGCTGATTGCAGACCTTCCATCAAAGTAGAAATCCTCACCTCATCTCACTTCTATGCCATTTGGCTAAGACCTCCAAAGAACACATCCAAACCCACCCAGCCACTTCGAAGACCGTTTTTGCCCTCCCAGGCGCCCAAAGGCTTCCGGTGGCACCACCGCCATCGCCTCGTAGTTCTCCACCGCAAGGCCCTCCAAGGGCGCTGAGGGCGTCCAGTGGAGGAGGAGCGACTTTCGGATGGCCGTCAGGTCCTCTGCCCGGTGAAAAACGGGACATCTTCGAGGTCAGAGGTCAGGCCAAGGTGTGAGCAGAAGGTCGGAGCCGAGGTGATGGAAGATGTCTCATTGCAAGTGGAAAAGCTCCTTACTTGGTGGCGAGGAACGTGTTTTTTGGGCAATTTCCCATAGGATTGAGGGAAAAAGACTAGATGTTTCTGGGCTTTTGTGCAAAAACCAATTAAGAGTTATCACCCGGATGCAACAGAAGCCACTGCTGAAGCTGTTCCTTGGTTGCCATCTATTAGTTGAAGTGAGATGTAAGTCTATAAGGTCACCAAACTCAGTTCGACACTTCTTTGACACCACGTCTCCCCATGTCCGTCTCCTCCAAAAAGCACTGCTCACTTCCTGTGGGCACAGTGAGGCGTGAAACCAGACTCCAACCGGTTGACACTTCCACACGGCACCAGGCCCGTTGGGAACGGTCGCCGAGATCGAGATCGATTCAGCCAGGAGGTGCTTTGAGTGCTTGGAGTGCTTTGAGTGCCAGGAGGTCATAGGTTTACCTATATAACATCCAAACCAGGCCGACTGACAATGCTAGCGAGGTCCGGTGGGTCAAACAATCCCAGGACCCAGGGAGAGCAATCCCCTGAGAACTTTTCGACGCCCGGCTCACGTGGTGGGGGTTTTGACCCAGCTCCTCATGCATCAACCATGCCCGTTTCTTGAAGCAAAGTGAATTGACCAGATTTCACCGGTATCTATTTGATAAACATGTGTCTAGACTTGATTCATGTTGATTCCTTTCATGACATGTATCATTGTATCTGTTATTGGGATGCTAACACTCCCTTCCACCAATGTCCTTGAAAAGCACATGCCCCGTCGCAAATCGCGCTGCAGTTGCTCACGTCGTCTGCACCTCCGCCCGATTCGGCAGAAAAGGGTCGGCTGGCCCGCAGGAGATGTTCATACAATAGCGATTCTGAAAAAGAGTGGAGCTATTTGCGTGACTACTTCGAAATGTCTGAACTCAACGTGATGAACCC
Source organism: Durusdinium trenchii (assembly GCA_963970005.1). Classification (NCBI taxonomy): domain Eukaryota; class Dinophyceae; order Suessiales; family Symbiodiniaceae; genus Durusdinium; species Durusdinium trenchii. The sequence goes on along the minus strand of CAXAMN010028151.1, from coordinate 606 downwards.
AATAATAAGCACCCCAGCCCAAAAGTACAAGTACGATCGAATAATTACGCAGCCTCCTCCCCTCTTTCTGCGTGATCAGTACATCGCGAACGCTACTTGTTTTCTCCCCGGCACCAGCGACGTCCAGCAGGTAGAGGCGGATGTCGTTGCCCATCTGGCGACTCCAGCGCCGTTCCAAGGCCAGATACCGAGGACCTGACTATGAGTGGATTTGTGGGTGTTGCTTGTAGAGGAGATAGATGGATATAGAGAAGCCATCTAGAAGACAAATAGAATCCACGTCATACACTCAACTAAGCGCTGAAGGGGAAAACAATCACGAGAAGTGGTTGCTGTGATGTCACTCATTCATTGCTAGCTGGGATGTGACGGCCACTAGGTCGTTGCTCAGCTGTAAGTGAGCCATCTAGATGTCTTTTTCGCGGCATGAGCGTGCTCAGAACTTGGTGGAGTTTTTGTTGCCCAGCGATACCCCCAAACATTTAAGGTTTAGGTAAAGTGTGAAGTGTTCCTCCTTCATCATGACCAGGAATTGTGTGGAAACAAGGAATTGATGTTGTTTTTTCATAGTAGTGGGTCATGAGTCATGAGTGTTCATCATTTGGT
>CAXAMN010028140.1:555783-579295 GCA_963970005.1 Durusdinium trenchii | reverse complement strand
GCGTCGCGGCGTTCAGCCGCGACGGACGGGGGAGAGGGGCGTGGGGGGCGGAGGAGTCCACAAAAGATGGATTGCGATTGGGACTGGTTTTCTGGGAGCGAGTGGAAGAGCCAGTAGTTGAGAAATCACATTCTTAGGCGGGGGAAGAGTGGAAAGGCATGCTCTAAAGGATTGTCACACTTCATGGGTGCCCCCCCAAAAGACCTGGGAGTCTTGCTGAGCTCCACAAACCTTTGAGGCGAGCATGTATTCCATGTGACATGCTCGCGAAGAGCGGAATATAGCGCACGCTTCCCAGTTTGTGCCGTGTGCAGAACGAGATGTCGTGAGGTCCTGGCGGGTGTCAAAAAATGGTCTGAAACGTCACCAAAAGGAAAGACGGACGCAGTTACTTGTAAGGGGCTCCCATGGCATCGCTACGAACGTACGCTACGAACGCATCGAACTCTTTTTCGGTCTTTCTTCGGACCTTTTGGGACCTTTTTCGACCGCTTCTCAGGAAGTGTGACAGGTCCTTTGATTCCCCTCATTGGTCATGCAAGACTCGGTGTTTCACCAAGAGTCTTGTGATGACACTGGACGAACTGGACACATCAATGCTGCGACTCACTGGACGAACTGGTTTTTCTAGGTTTTTCAGCGCAATGCAGACCATTTGCAGGTAGTAGATGGCACCTCAATGCACCCTCATCCAATCGTCCTCGACATGGATCGTCCAGGGATCGGTGAAAAGGTTCATTGACCCTTTTCCCGTGGGTTCAGAGCTTCGTAAGCCCGCCACGGCGGTCGCGAGAGGCCAGGGTTTGACTGGACCGTATGTTCGGGTGACGAGGCAAATGAGTGAATCCTACCAGCACCCAGGCAGGGTAGGGATAGGGTTGAACCCTAACAGGTCGAACCAGACAGATGACCTGTAGAGTTGGGGTCCTGGTAGTTGTTGAAGATGGTGGACCAAGCCCAAAAACATGCGATGCGACCCAACCGTGCTCGTTCTTTGTTCAAGGCCGTGCTTTGGTCGCCAGCACTGCGCTGGAATGGAGTTGTCAAGAACTTGATGGCTGGCGATTTCTTTTAAAAGGGAGATACGATTGGAAGCCAAGCAAGATGTTCAAAGAGACTTCAATGATTTATTATGTTCCAAGTCACAAGCCAGAGTGCCTGGTTCGGAGATTGGGGCATAAGGCAAAAACCCGACAAATAGAACCAGAGACATCCTTTTGTTTGTAGTGCAGAATCCTTCCCCCAGGGCCAAAGCTTTGTAGGGGTCCTTAATGTTTGCGCTCCATTTGTACACTCCACTCTAGTAGGTTGGAGGCAATTGCTCTTAGGTTGGAGGCCACTGCTGTTCGGTTGGAGGCTTTGTACACCCCACTGTTCAGTGGATGGCAGACCCTGGACCGAACTCAGGCTGTTCCTCATGCTAGTGAGGTGTGGAGCATCATGTCATCCTTAGGTTGTCGCCCGTGACCAGCAACAGTCCGCAAAAGATCATCACTCCTTTTGAGATGTCGGCCTACTCGCAGCTGAACCATCATCCACTGGGCCCGGGGGGGGTGGGAGATACCCAAGTTCCGTTCCCAAAGACGCTAGCACGGTTTGATACACGCTTCTGCGACATCGAAGACGTCTATGCGGCATCAACCTTGTCTGGTTCCGTGAGGCCTCTTCTTTTTCCGAACTCCCCGTGAACCTGCGTCCGAGCAGGGAAAGATTCCACAAAAGCTCTGTTGAGAGCCAACCATCAAGAAGTTGCTTTCATCGATGCATTCAACTGAGAGCCGGATGCGCTGATCCTCGCACGATGAGCCGGCTGAGTGATCGGAACTTCCGAATGCGCTGAATGCGAAATTACTTTTTGGCATTCGACGATGAGTTTTGTCATGAGAATCTCGAGATTCCGCAAGTTAAGTGATGTAGGACAAACAGCGCATGCACGATGAGATTAAATCAGACAATGAAAGAGCTAGCTGAGAGACAGAGAGGAAGAAATCATCTTCCAAAAAATCCTGAACTGAAAAACGGTAGAGGTGAAGCCGCCTTCAGAAGATTCAGTTTATTTCGCAAAAAAAAGTGGGGTCTGGCTGGCTGCGGCAATGCACTCGGTTTAATGTGCTTTTCTTGAGTAAGCCAAGCTCAGTCTTCAGTGCCTGCGTAGCAGCGCAAAACTGATTGATTTACCAGTTTAGGATTCTCCTTTCAAAAGGAATCATGGTTTCTCTAAAGACTTTGCGGAGCTTCAGAGTACCAAGGCCCCAATGATTGGTTTTGTGCGACATTGCGCGGCTCCATGAGTATACTATGTGGCTTTAGTTGAGAGATACGAGCCTTGTTCACATTCAAGACTGCTTTATGAGGAAAACTCCAAAGATTTCACGGTTGCGTTTAACCTTGACATTGAAAACTGCTAAGATGTTGCCGGAAAGTGGCGGGCCTTGCCCGATATCATGTAGCGGAAGTTCGAGATTTAGGGGGGCCTTGGACCTTGGATCCAGGCGATCTCAGTTCTTGCGGTCTGAAAACGGCTGCTCTATAGCAGCCTATGGCAGCCGTCCATGGGCTGCTCCTACGAAGCTCTAGGTGAGACAGTGAAAGAGTCTGCAGAAGAGTCCTCCCCATGAAGATAGAATGACCTAACGAAACATACGGCTGGATACTATGGAATAGAACACCCACACCCACACTCGCAGGACTAGGACTTTGTGTCAAGGTGAAGGCTCTCAGACCTTTCTTACCATGTCGGTCTACCTTTCGATCCGACTCTTCAGCGCAATTCGGCCAAACCGGCACAAGCACCTCCGTCGTCCACGTGGAGCCTGCGGCCGTCAGCGGTCTCGGTGGGTCAAACGATGATCAGATTGCTTTGTGCCAGCCGTCTGCCGCTGATGATCCAGATCTCCTGCCAGTTGGGTTGATCACGAATGTGTCACTCTGTGACACCGTGGTGACTCGCGCGGTAAAGGACCGCGGTTGAAGGTAAAGCTGCTCTTGATCAGAAAGCATAAGACAAGGACATGACTGGAAGCGAGGGACTTCAGGTTCTTCTGGGGTTCTTCCTGAACTAGAGCACAGATCCGTGTGTATTATTGTGTATCATTGGTCTACTTCCAAGATGTTTTCCTTCAACCAAACGTCATGAAAGCCGGAGATGGATGCCGCATCAACTCCTTTGGTAACTGGCTCAAGAGATCATTTCAACCAGTCGATGAGTGGTTTTGGAGACTCCTGTGGAGACCCAAAGCCACAGTGAGAAGGAATATATACGTTTCACACTTTTCACTTTATTAGGGCCGATCTTGATAAGATTGGCATTGTCCAGCCTCGTGGCCATTCGGTTTGCTCCGTGACCACACCGATGCTGCTCCGTGATTCCTGCCGATGCCTCTTGGGGGCACATGAAAAATGATGATAAAGAAGACACTACAACATCCCGGACAGAATTCCAATCATTCCGAAGAAGGGCCCTTCGAGGGCGATTCTGAAGTTTCTTCTCTTGCTTCATTCACCGAAACCCCCTTCTCAGGCTGGCAGCCAGTTGACATGACTGCTCTCCGATCGATGATACCCTTTAGGCCCATCGGAGTTTGCGGTCTGTCATCTTCTTCGCGAAGCACGCCGTTCCTCGAAAAGATTGCGCATGCCACGGTGCCCGTCCACGCGATACTGTTCGAGACTCGTGTCTCTGTGTGTGTGTGTGTGTGTGTGTGTGTGGGGGGGTTCATAGGAGATCCATCCCATTCCCAGTCTTGAAAACAGCATGTATCGTCCAAATCTTGTTCTTACCATAATGTTTCATCACATTTGCTTGTAGGCAAGATCTTGTTGCCTTAGAGAACTTGAGAAGAAGATTTCCACAAGTCTTCGGCGCTCGAATCTTCATCGATTCGTCAGCAACGGTCCAACCCAAATCCCCAGGTGAGGCCCTGATTTCTGGAACAGAGGACAACAAGGTCGCAGATCTACCTCATTCCACTGGAGTTGGTCCGATAAAGACACTGCTCAATGAGGTAAAGGGCAAGGTTTTCCTGCGTCAAACTGGAGCTGCAGGGCTTCGGCCCTCTGGGAGGGTCTCCGCAGACGCCTAGACCCATGCCTCCAACCTAATAAGGGATGGCCTCCAACCTACTAGCAATGGCCTTCAACCCAACAGCGATGGCCTCCAACCCCAACCTACTAGCGATGGCCTCCAACCCACTAGCCATGGCCTCCAACCTAATAAGGGATGGCCTCCAACCTACTAGCAATGGCCTTCAACCTAATGGCGATTGCCTCCAAGTACGCCTAGTGGGGGAGCAACAGCAGCCTGCTTTTTATGTCTCGTGAGAGGTTTCAACGGGATGTCACAAGGCCTCTCCCTTACGCTCCCGAATGGATTTCCCCAAGTTCCACATGACCAACAAGAACATGTCTTTTACAACCACAGGCAGGGGTAACCACCGTGTCACCCTCATCACCATAGCCAGACGTGTTCTTTCTGTCTTTCTGTAAGCTTCCTGCGATGTTCTACAAGCCCCACATACCCAGCTAGTTTCTGAAACCTCCATTGACCTATCACAATAAGTTGGATATTCCCAATTGAGCCAATCCATCATTCATCAATGTCCTCTCCATGTCCTCACCCAGACACTCATGGAATAGTCACCCTATACATAAGTCAGGGTCATTGTGAATGTAGGCGTGGCCTAAATGTGTTGCAACAAATTCCAATCCCACGCCGTGTCTCCTTCAGGCCATCGCTAGTAGGTTGGAGGCCATGCCGCTCCCGTTCCAAACCGCTCCCGTTTGCTCCAGGCCGGCGCCGTCCGAGCTCCGGGAGGGCAGTCGCCTGCGAGTCCAATGGCACCCAGCCGGAGGAAGTTGAAACGGTGATGACGGTGCGACGTCGAGGGAAGAGGTCGACGGTGCAAAAGCCCAAAACAACGTCAAACGAGGAAAACAAAGAAGGAAAAAGACCGAACATATAGTAAGTAACAACGATCTGGTCTGAATAGAATATAGGGATACAAATCATCCAAGAAAGAAAAGCCTTTTTCGTCGAATCCGGATTCGTTCGTTTCTTTGGTTTGGGGGTTTGTTCGTCGGTTAGGGCCGTTCGCAGCGGACGGAGGTTCTGTTCTCCGCTCTTTTCCGTGGAGACATGCCATTCCCCACGTCGACGTGGCGATTTCGAGAAGAACAGCGCCTCCACACCATCACGGTTTCGCGTTCGGAAAACCGAGTCGTTTGTCGGTGGCGGTTCGCCGGTTTTCCGTCCGGTCGTTGCTCGGTTTTCCGCGGCTGCGTCTCGCACATGTCTTCGTTGCGGAGTAGGGTCATGCCGACTTGGGCGTTTCAACGTCATGGCGATGTGACGACATGACCCAGACACTCCATGGGACTGCCATATATGCCGCCCCATTGACCCCCAGTCAACCACCCCAACTGATCGGCATATATGGCAGTCCCATGGAGTGTGGTGATGGGTGGGCTCGACACAGCCTGGTGTCCGGTTTTTGGACGACCACCGAGTAGGGAGGGAGAGTTCTTGGCGTCGAAATCTCTTCAGTGCTCACCTCGTGGTGCTTGGTGGTGTGCCAATTGACTTCAGTCCCATGGGTTGGAGGAGCACCACCGGCTACGGTTGTCACAGTTGTGGGTGGTCCTGAATCAAACACAGACCTGATTAGTAATCAAAAGCTGAGGTTCAGAATGATGGAACTGCCTTTAGCTATCTTCAGCTGGTGTTTCCATTTCTGAGATGATTCTCATGACAGCTCACCACATGACACCATCGGCGTTCAGACGCTAGCGGATGGTGGAAGTTTAAAACCCAGCTGGTCCTTCTTCAACTGTTCGAACAAAAGAAATCACGCTGATCACTTCAACAGCTACCGTGGGGAACGGTGTACGGGCGCCACATCAACGGTTCAAACCGTGATTCTCATGGTGGGACGGCTGCATTTGAGGTCGGACGGCTGGTGGAAAGCGGAGGCTCGAGCGGCTCGTCATGGTGCCCTGCGATCCCAACGGCTTCCTTCTTCGTCGGTTGCTTTGTGCGGTTTCATCTGCTTCGATCGGCTGATCCAAACCACCAGGACCTGGCAGGCCGAAGAATTTTGATCACGGATCTCACCAAACATTTGACCATGGATGTGAAACTAGCCCAGCTGGAGACCCCAACAGCAAGATAAAAACCCCAGCTGGAGACCCCGTCCGCCTATTAGTTTTGCAAGACCCCATAGCATGGCTATTGGGGAAACATGGATGTGCTGCCAATCCTTTTGAACCCACCATCTTCTTTCGCCGGAGTCTCTCCCAAAGTTTCCAAAAGGTTGGTCCTCCCAAAAATCCTCACATATGCCAGCACCCTCCAGGTCTCCTTCCCTTTTTGGCCCTTTTTGGGCCCGGAAGTCTCAATTCACCTGCTTTGGTCGGGCCCTGGTACTAATCTCCCGGCCCCTTAATATACAAATATATCCTAAGAAATTCTTCTATACTTATATATATATACCCTAGGCCACTTAGACTTCCAAGACTACTAGAAAAAAATTGGTTGACCTGGCTTTAAAAAACCCTTCGTCAAACAATCGTGGTGCGGGAGTCAGCCTCTTCAATGGTGCTTAGAAGCCTATAGGTTATACAGCTGTAATACATCATCCATCGTCTTCTCCTTTTCCATGCCTATTCCCATCGTCTATCCCCATGTCGCCGGCTCGCATGGGAAAAGGAATCGCGGAACCGGCAGGTCTCCGAGGTCACGCCTGAGAAGGTGAAGGCCAGACGTTCGCTTTCGAGAGGAAGGAAGGTGTGTGGTGTTCTGACTGGTGCGACTCGTAGGGAATGAGGGAATGAACCACCCCAGGCCTGGCCCCTCTGGATCCAGCCACCCATATGCCCTACGAGTCGCACCGTTCGTCAGTGTTTCTTCTTGTTCGTCCTTGCTCCGTTCGGTTCGTACGGCCAGGAGCGCCGGCCCTCGTAGCCTTTACACATCAGAGGATGTTTTTGGGTATGGGTTTTCATGAGTATTTCACATCTCTATCCGCAAAGAGACGTTCGCAGACGTGGTGGTTCTTTTGTGGGTGAAAAGAATCAAGTGAACATGATGTGGGTGCTTTGGGGAGACTGATCACACTTGTTTATACTTGTTTTAGATTCTGAGACTGGCCTATCCTGGTCGGAGGATGGCTAGTACTGCCCACGCGCTCAGCGCACGCGCCTCTGGCGCGTCTGGTCTGGTCTTGGCTTGGACGTCCGACTCCGGAAAACCGGTCCCCCCAGCACTGTCCCCCAGGCAGCACCAAGAAAAATGGCTTTACAGCACAAACTGCTCATCTCCAGTGTCACCGAGAGCTGCAAATCCATCATTGATTGAATGTGTTTTTTTGACCGAAGTGACATGATTTGACCATATTGTTTTACCAATGATCTGTTTTAACACCAGAGCCAGGTCGTTCCCATGTTGAAACTTAGTCTTGAAAGGTTAGGGGGGCAGAGTTTCAGCCAAGAAACGATGCTACCTTCACCCCTGTGAGTGAGGCAAACTGGGAGTCATTTTGGAGACATGCCTCGAAGAATCTTCGTTGAACCCGCCTTGTTTGGAAGTGACCGATCCACCTCAAAGCCAACTCCAAAAATGCATCCACTGCATCAAACCGGGACCGCAACCCACTCTAGTACCCACTCTATTTGTCCGGAAATAGGACGCCAGTCGGTGCAGTCGGTGCATGGTGATGAGGTCGATTTCATCCCTTCTGTTTCAGACACCTTTCGACTGCTTCGGTCCATTTCGCCAAGGAAAACGGTGAGAAGAACGGAGCCGGACTCGTCGTGGCAGGTGACCTTCGACACCTGGGGCCGCGAGCATGATGAGTGGATTGCACGGGACAGCCAGGCGGGGTTCGGCGGTTTCGGGACGGTTTAGGGTTGGCACCCAAAATGAACATTGGCTATGAGAGCATAGACCCTGGGAGTCAAAGACTATCAAAAGAATGGTCTTTAGGTGACCCGAAAAGGAATATGCTTTACTTCAGTGGGGCAAAATATAGTCTTTGGACTTCTAGGGTAGAGAGCTATGAGAAGGGAGACTTGTTGTCCCACTGCCAGTTTGGCCCCGTGAAGAGAAGAGGCTTCTTCTGCTGGGAGAAATGGCGAGGTTTGCGGGAAAATGGGGTAGCTTCCATCGGTCTAGCACAAGGATAATTCTTTGAACAACATGTGGGTGGGTTCGCTGAGGATTGGAAACAATTGGATCATTCATATTGATGCATCAGGTTGCATCGATTGCATTTCAGACTGAATTGTATCTACAGTACTCTAGTGTCTTCCAGCCTCACCTTTTTGTCATTTGGTCAAACAAATAGTAAGCCATATGGTTAGGCAGGCCCAGAATCCATCAAATCCATGACCCTGTGCCTTCTTGAACTGGGACAGAGGCCTGGAACTGTCTGGCATAGCTAGACCAGATGTTTTTTAAATAGGGTTCGTTCTGTCTAAATGCGGTGATCAAAACACTGGCCCAGACGCTCCTGGACCCTCATATGCAGGGGTGGGTCACCCTCAAAAGCCGATGGTTTGGTTCGGGACCCAAAACCTGTGAACGGAGCGTCTGGGGGAGACCTTTTTGACACTTCGGTCGTTCGGTCGTCTCCTTCGCCTTCTCCGGCCTTCGGTCTCGGTCTAGCGCCTCCGCTGGGCCTTGCCGACCGACCAGCGAGCCGCGGCGGAGGACGGGGGTCTGCGTCCGACCGCCAAACGTCACAAGTCATCCCCGCGGTGAGGTTCTGGGTGTTGCTTTGGGTGATGTGTCCTTTCCCTATGATATGGGTGATGTTTCCTTTCTGGGTGGTGGTTTCAGACGATTTAAGGGGCGAAACGGGAGACAGTGGGCCAGGGGGCCTAGAGGGAGGTGGCAGAGGTAAAGGCAAACAGGTGAGAGCAGGGTGTCGGTGGTGGTGGTGGGTCGGCGGATTTTCAACCTTTACTGGTGATGATGGGGCCCACTGGCTCATAAGTAAGTTAATTCCAAAGAGCTGTTCAGCATAGGCATCATAGGCCCGAAACAGTTTCAGCTTTTTTGGTGTCAACTCCTTGAATCCATTGTGGTAACTATATCCCTATAGCCTCCAGCTGTTTGGTAATAATTGTTCGCCGCAAATGCCAACTTTTGGGCAAAAGATCGGTGAATCAATGCTGGCAGAATCAAAGGGCCGCGGATGTGCCACATATTCCATGCTCCTACCCTACTCTACCTGGTAGTAATGTAGAAGGCCATGCTCTGTTGCAGCGGAGACAGCCTTGTGACCACTCTATCACACCCATAGATAGCCGATATTCCATGCTCCTACCCTACCCTACTCGGTAGTAGTGTCGAAGGCTATGCTCTGTTCCAGCAGAGACAGCCTTGTGACCACTTTTTCGCAATTATAGACAGTTCATGGAGCCAGCCGCTGCTCAGATCCTATCAAGTAGATGCAATGACGTTGGTTCAATAGCTCTGGCATTTATTTCCTTAGACACAAGAATTATAGGATGGGCTAACGCCCGGGTGCCGCCGACCCCTATTTGGAGCAAGTAAGACAAAGACACCTGCGGAACAAGCAGGATGCACTGCATAAGTGCTGTCTTTGTCTTACTTGCTCCGAGTAGTGGTTGGCGGCGCAGGGAGGGTAAGGGAAAAAGGAAGGAAGAGGAAGGCAAGGACATCAATAGGTACCCAAAGGAAATGAGGAGAATGAAAAGGACATGACAAAGGAGCAGAAAAAAAAGAAGAGGCGCTTAAAGGAAATACACAGGAATCAAGAGGGAATCACCAGAAATGAAAGGAAAGGAAAAAGAATCAAAAGGAATCAAAAGGAGATTAAGAGGGATGAAAAGGAAATGAACAGGCATCAAAACAAATCATAAGGAACCAAAACGAAGTCAGAAGGAAGCAAACGGATACCAAAAGGAAACAAGAGGAAGCCAAAGGAAATCACTAGGAAGCAAAAGGAACAGGAGCACAAAAGGAATGAGAAGGAATCAGAAGGATATCACAAGGAAGGAAAGGGATGAAGAAGAGGAAAGCAAAGAGCGAAAGGAAATTAACATGGAACTCAGAGGAAAGGAAAAGGAAGGAAGAGGAAAACAAAAGGAACCAAAAGGAAACGAAAAGGACACAGAGAAGCTTGCAGGTTTGCTTTATCTCTGAAGATCCTCCCTCGAACGTAGCCGAAACAATGGACCAACCCAGGTTGTCGCGAAGAGCGAGCACCAGTATGTAAACCACCCTTGTTTGCTTGAACAGGAACGTGAGGGTTTTGCGCTTTGACATCTGGGCGTATCGGGGTCCCAGGCTTCAGTGAAGTATAGGCTGTTGCATGCAAACGAATACAAACAAGATTACACCATCATAGACCCCAAACAGCGTCAGCATTTTTGTTGGCGTCGGCGTCAACTCCGAAAATTCCAATGTTGGTGGAAACGAAAGCAAGTACACTTTTCTAAAGCCTCCAGCTGTTTGGGAACTGCACCTAAACAATAAATGTTTGCAAACACCTGTTCCTGATGCCTGTGTCACATGTGCAAAACGATGGGATACCCGATATGTCGTGAGAAGATCCGGTGGTGATATCGCATTTCGATCGCTGTGTCACTGTTGCATACCCAGACAAGGCGGTGGAGATAGGAAAAACGGCGTGGCCAAGCAGGGGACAAGCCCCGAGTAAAAAGCATGACAGGCAGACCTGGACAAACAACAAAAGAAGGACACGAGGACAGCGGGGAACACCAGGAGGACCCCCAGGGTTCGAAAACGTGGCCACTAGAAGCAGGAGGAAGACACAGGGTTCGCCAGCGCGGCCAAAGGACGAGGACACAGCCACAGAGGACAAGAGGACGACAAGGCCTGCCCAGCCACAGAGTTCAGGGGCGCCGCCAAGAGGAGGACCAGAGGAGGACAAGGCCTGGACACAGAGCCCAGTTCAGGGGCGCGGCCAGTCAGTGTGGCCAGCTCTTTTTTTCCCGAGAGCGCCAGCGAAGGGTTCTTCGTAAAAAAACATCTGCAGAACTACGCCTCATCTACATCTTCACATCTTCACCACTGCTCATCTTCACATCTACATCTCATCTACATCTTCACATCTTCACCCACTGCTCATCTTCACATCTACAATGACAACTGTACATCTACATCTCTGCTCATCTTCGCATCCTCACATCACACCTACATTCACAACTGCACATCTACATCTCTGCTCATCTTCACATCCTCACATCTACATGTCACATCCTTACCTCTCATCTACATCTCACATCTTCACCTCTCGCTCTTCTTAACTTTCTCTCTTAAGGCCGGGGGCAGTGCCGCCGGAGCACCACGAAACGCAACCCTCTGCGAAGATCGTGCGTGTCGAGCGCACGAAATGCAGGCGAGAGTGCGATTTGTCCCGGTCCGTCGCAACCCTCTGCGGAGATCGCGCGTGTCGAGTGCGCGAAATGCAGGCGAGACTGCGATTTGGATTTGTCCGGCGCAACCCTCTGCGGAGATCGTGCGTGTCGAGGGCGCGAAATGCAGGCGAGAGTGCGATTTGTGTCTGTCCGGCGCAACCCTCTGCGGAGATCGTGCGTGTCGAGTGCGCGAAATGCAGGCGAGAGTGCGATTTGTCCCGGTCCGGGACAACCCTCTGCGGAGATCGTGCGTGCGTGCGCGAAATGCAGGCGAGAGTGCGATTTGTCCCGGTCCAGGACACCCCTCTGCGGAGATCGTGCGTGTCGAGTGCGCGAAATGCAGGCGAGAGTGCGTTTTGAACTGGCGATTTTCTAGTACAGGAAGATGAGAACTGGCGACTTTGTAGTGCAACTCTAGTACGCGGAGCAAGCTGTGGAGCTGGAAGCTGAGAACTGGCGACTTTGTAGTACAACTTTAGTACGCGGATGAGTCTTCTCTTGCGGCTGAGTCATCGCTCGCGGCTGCTCTGGCGCCCCTGCAGCTGAGTCATGTCTCCCGACCACCCGGCTCTCTTGAGAGGTTGACAAATTTTAGCGACTTTGCTGACTCATCAGTGGCTGCTACAAAAGAGTCATCGTGACGTTGGTGTGTGTGTGTATTTCACCTTCGACGTCGTTTACTCTCAGGTCGCCCTGTTTGTGGAAACTTCAGTGTGAAATGTACGTTCTTCAGTTCTATTTGAACCTCTTCAGCGTTGTACTTGCACAACTAAGGTTGACGTTGCTGGAAGATGAGAACTGGCGACTTTGTAGTACAACTTTAGTATGCGGAGCAATCTGTGGAGCTGGAAGTTGAGAACTGGCGACTTTGTAGTGCAACTTTAGTACGCGGAGTATCTGGGGAGCTGGAAGATGAGAACTGGCGACTTTGTAGTACAACTTTAGTACGCGGAGCAACCTGTGGACCTGGAAGCTGAGAACTGGCGACTTTGTAGTGCAACTGTAGTACGCGGAGCCATGTGTGGAGCTGGAAGCTGGGAACTGGCGACTTTGTAGTACAACTTTAGTACGCGGAGTATCTGGGGAGCTGGAAGATGAGAACTGGCGAAGTTGTAGTACAACTTTAGTACGCGGAGTATCTGGGGAGCTGGAAGCTGGGAACTGGCGACTTTGTAGCACAACTTTAGTACGCGGAGTATCTGGGGAGCTGGAAGATGAGAACTGGCGAAGTTGTAGTACAACTTTAGTACGCAGAGTATCTGGGGAGCTGGAAGATGAGAACTGGCGACTTTGTAGTACAACTTTAGTACGCGGAGCAAGCTGTGGGGCTGTAAGCTGAGAACTGGCGACTTTGTAGTACAACTTTAGTACGCGGAGTATCTGGGGAGCTGGAAGATGAGAACTGGCGACTTTGTAGTACAACTTTAGTATGCGGAGCAATCTGTGGAGCTGGAAGCTGAGAACTGGCGACTTTGTAGTGCAACTTGAGTACGCGGAGTACCTGTGGAGCTGGAAGATGAGAACTGGCGACTTTGTAGTACAACTTTAGTACGCGGAGCAATCTGTGGAGCTGGAAGCTGAGAACTGGCGACTTTGTAGTACAACTTTAGTACGCGGAGTATCTGGGGAGCTGGAAGATGAGAACTGGCGAAGTTGTAGTACAACTTTAGTACGCGGAGTATCTGGGGAGCTGGAAGATGAGAACTGGCGACTTTGTAGTGCAACTCTAGTACGCGGAGCAAGCTGTGGAGCTGGAAGCTGAGAACTGGCGACTTTGTAGTACAACTTTAGTACGCGGATGAGTCTTCTCTTGCGGCTGAGTCATCGCTCGCGGCTGCTCTGGCGCCCCTGCAGCTGAGTCATGTCTCCCGACCACCCGGCTCTCTTGAGAGGTTGACAAATTTTAGCGACTTTGCTGACTCATCAGTGGCTGCTACAAAAGAGTCATCGTGACGTTGGTGTGTGTGTGTATTTCACCTTCGACGTCGTTTACTCTCAGGTCGCCCTGTTTGTGGAAACTTCAGTGTGAAATGTACGTTCTTCAGTTCTATTTGAACCTCTTCAGCGTTGTACTTGCACAACTAAGGTTGACGTTGCGCTGCCGTTGCATCGACGCAGCTACGTCTACACCCCCTCACCTCTCTACATTTACATCTTCACACGATCCCATCCGCAGATCTACCTCTCCACCTCACCACACCCACACATCTGCACATCTATATCACATCTGTACATCCACACTGTCGCTCCTTCACATCTGTCCTGTCTTTTTTTTCTTTCTACATATCTTTTCTCTCGTCTCTGTGCATTTACATCTTCGCACGCTCACATCCACAGATCTACCTCTCCACCTCCATACATCTACACATCTGTATCGCACCTGCACATCCACACTGTCACTCCTTCACGTCCATCCTTTCTTTCTCTCTTTCTATATATCTTTTCCACAGTGCTGGACAATCACATGTCTCGCTCTCGGGCCACCCGTCGTCTAGTTCTTCGATAGAACCCCAACAGTGAACTGTTTGGGGAATAAACCAGGAACTGATCATTGCGTAGATGTTCAATGACCAGCAAACACCTGTGAAATAACACCTACGTCTGGAGAAGAAAAAGCAGCGAGAGTTGGAGTTGAATCTGGAGGGGAGATTCTTGAGGGTCGTGATGGTGTTTTCTTGAGGTTAGAGAGGTCTGCTCCTTAGAGTGCTTTGTACTTTTGAACAAAGGTTTTATAGAGGCTCGTCTCTGATTGTTGCTGATTCCTTGGCAGCAGCCTGGCAAGGCCGAATGCAAGCAGGGATCTCTGGAGATTTTCCTGCGACTGCGACGCTGAGAGCCGGTAGGAAAATACATTGTTGGGCCTGGAGGGGGCTGATGCTTCGTTTTGGCCTGCTAATGTGGAGGAGGGCTTTGCGCGATGCTGTGGGTTGGGCAGAAAGTAGCCTCGCGGACTCCTTTCAATGGGAGAGTGAGGCCGCGTTCGAGCTGGAAGAATGGAAGGGTTCCAGCTCGAAGACGCAGCATGCGCTGTCTACCGCCACAGGTAGCCATGATTTTCGAGCACTATGATCTTGCAGTTGATGCTTCCAAGAACCGATCTTCTTGAAGACCTTGACAACCACGCCTTCGATGCATTGGGTTTCACTTACAGTGGTAATGACTTTCTGCAAGAACTCTAAGCAAAAGAGTAATATAAATGAACGACCTTAGTCGTCAAGATATCAACCAAGCCAATTTCGTGCACAGGGCTTAGTAAGGTACATTCGCGGCTGAGGTATTTGGCTGAGGCCTGGTAAAGCAACCGCTTGCTTTCGCGCGTCACCGCACTCGACCGCACTTGACAAAGAATGCCGCAGCTGGAGAGATTCGGAAGAATTCGATCATGTGCAAAAACGAGGGAATATAAGATATATGACGTCAAGAGAAAATCCGAGAATAATATCAAAGTCGAAACGCTGTATCACTGTTGCAACACAGCCACACGAAAACATATATATACCTGAACAAGGCGGTGGAGAAAGAGAAAGCAGGACAAGGCTCGGACAAGGCGGTGATAAAAGGGCCAATAACGTGGACAAGCAGGACAGGCAGACTTGGACAAGGCGTGGACAAAGCCCTCACCAGTGGACAAAGCGGAGAAGGCAGGGTCCACAGCGCGGCCACGGCTATCATCACCAGCGACACAGGATAAAAGGACACCAGGGTCACCAGGGAGACAAAAGTGGCCAGAATGACACCAGGGTGACAAGAGAAGGACACAGGGTTCCGCGAGCGCGGCACGAGGACAGCAGGAGGACAACAAGAGGATAACACCCGGACACAGGGTTCAGGGGTGCGGGCAGAGACTGTTTCAGAAGAGAGAAGCCCAACAACAGGGGGATACCCAGTGGAAGAGGAGGGGATGATTCTTGAGAAGCCGTAACCCAAGAGTTTGCCATGAAGTAAGACCTCCAGGCATCTCATCCACTGCAAAGAGTTCGTCTTCCCTTGAGATCTAAAAAGGGGGGACCACAGGAAGGCCGAGCCTACGAAAAGCCAAGCGAAAGATACGGCTCGAACGATTCACCAGCCTCTCATCCTTCCACAGCCGTTGCGTCAACCAAGGTGACCCGGTGCCCACCTGGTGCCCCAGTCCATGACGCTATGACACCTCGGGTCGTGTTCTTCTTCAGATCCATTTTTTTCAAAGTCACGAGTCCGAAGTAGGATTCTGTAGCTGAAGTCGAATCAAAAAGACATAAAGTTCTTTGCTGGCTGAACGTCCTTTTGTTGTATTGGTTCCTCTTGGTTCCTCTTGACGTATCAGCCCCCAGGACGGCATCGCTGCACCGGTGGGGTGCCCGGGTTGCCATGGCCGGCTTCGGTCACAGGGCTTGGCAGGTCGAGGTTCGTTCGGTTGCTGGACCTGGGCCGAAGATGCAGAGACCACGTGTTGAGAGGTTGTCTTTAAGAAAATCGTGGAAATATGGAGGAAAGATGATTGCAAAGAGCCACTTAGACTTCGATCCAGAAATGAGAAATCCAAGGGCTAGAGCGGCTACGGGTTGTTCCGCAGCATTTAGTCATGGCCATCCTTTCTTCTGAATAGTTGAGCGGATTGCAGATTGGGCGTGCCTCCGAAGCCAAGCAAGCCATCCGAAGCGTCCTTCCGCTTGTCCGAAGAAAGCTCACCATTTTTGTTGCGTTGGCCCCATTAGCCCCCATGCGACGTGTTCGCCGAAATGCGACGTTCACCGAGGGTGCAGATGTTCTTTGTGCGAACAAGGTGACAAGGGAGAGTTGTTGTTCCTTCTTCATCTCCCAAAAACGGATGAGACAACGAAATCCCTTGAAAATTCCGGACACGAATTTCACTTGGTGGTGTGGGAGTGACTGAGGGAGATTGTGGTTCGCAGTGGGAACCCGCACCTGAGTCCTCCTCATACCGCATCCTTAGACCCAAGACCTAAAAGAGCTGGGTTAGCCTTGATGCTGCAACAAGGCTGGATACGGTGATCTTTTGCTCAACAAGAACAGAAACAGGATCTTTAACGCATATATCACCTGGCAGCACCATGACTGAGGCTAGCACTCGAGATCGGGCATACGTCATGCCTGCCATGGCTTTGCGAGCCGTGTTTGGTGTACCTTGTTCGAGGAATGTCTTCGGATTTTTTGGGGATAGACTAGGCATATCTAGGCATCTAGTCTCAAGTTTCAAGCGGGACAAAGTGAGACGGTGAGACTGCCCTGAAGACTATAGGGATTAAAAATGCATCTGGCAGACCCTGGCATTCGGGACAGGAGCCAATAGCAGATGTTGTGCACTATATAGCTCATTTCTGCCATTGGACAATTCACATCGCGTCTTCATGTGGTTTCTGTTGGGCGGCCCGGGGGGATTCCGGAATGAATCTATCCCGTTTTCCGAGGATGTTCGACCCGAAGGTTAAGGATCGGCAGCGGAAGGTGCGCTTCACCCGGCCAGGTGCCAAAGCCTTTCAACCCTGAGAAGGTGGGGCACAGTGGGAAGTCAGTGCGCTTTTTCAGCGGACCAAACGACGTTTCGGGCGGTCCCAAAGCGATCGCCCGCTCCGGCTTTTTCGGCTGGTGCGCCGCCGGATCGCCCGGGGCGGTTCTGGCTCGATCGCCCGGCGGGGCGTTGGCGTTCCTGACTTGGATCGGTGACCCTTAAGACTTGGGTTTCCAATCATCAGCCAGGACCCTCCAACAGGCTGTTTGGAGACCCTAACAGGTGGTTTCTGGACACCGGACTTGTCACCAGGAAACACCTGTGAAGTCGGGTGCTGGAGTGTTTGATTCGACATACTTTTAGAAGGGTGCATTCTTTCGGCTCCGTCGTGAGGAGTTCCAAAAAAGACAGCTGCGGGTCCGCGAAAAGATTGCGGCCATGCAGAAGGCGGATCTGAAGTTGGGAGATGAACTGCATCGGCTCAGAGCGTTCAAGAGCTGTATCGGCTCAGTGGCCGTTTGATCATTTTGGAAAGGCTGGATTTTGGGATTTTGCCACACACTCTTTTGTCTCATTTTGGGGGGTGCGAATGGTGGTTCAACAGCATACAAAAGCAGGCGTTCTTCTTGGGTGGGTTTATCCACAAAGGGCTAGAAGCTACTAGGTGGAGGCCATCGCAAGCAGGTTGGAGGCCAGAAGCCACTAGGAGCTTCTTAGTGACAAGAAGCTACTAGGGGCTCCTGGCCTTACTACTAGGAGCAAGGGTGCTACGAACGGGGCTCCTGGCATCGCTACGAACGGAGCGATCGGACGCTACGAACGGTTTTTCTATTCCACCAAACACCTCTCTCCGCCCAGACGAAGTTGGGCTTCGTGGACGCACCTCTGGCTGTACGGAGACTCGGTGAAGGTGTCGTCGTCCGCAGAACGCGGCACCGGTCGTGGTGGTTCGTCAAACACGCCAGCGACCCGCGTTCTGTTCCATGGAAGTGATTGGCCCTGGCCTTTGGGAAGACCAGGTTCCGAATACCGGGAGTTGTGACAAGTTGCTGTTGAGTTGCGACAAGTGTCGATCGAAATGGAAGCAACGGTGTGGGTGCAATGATCTTCGAGGCTCAGGCGTGGGTGATTGAACCACCGGCATTGATTTCTTGAGGGGATTTCAGGTGCACTGCTGGGAGTGCGAATTGGATGAGGATAGGTTGGGAGCTTGTTAGGTATTGTCAGATTGTGATGTCCCAAAGGAGATGCTGATCTCAGAGCATCTCAAAACACAGTTCTTGAAAAACTATTCCTTCTCACGGACAGCCTAGGAATACTTAAATGATCTTAAATGTACTTCATGGGGATATGATATATCAATCTATCCACAAAGAGCTTTACAAAAACCTCACGCTACGAAGGATGTTCGTGGACGCCGTTTGAGGCCAAGATGGACTTGAAGGGAGAGGCGGCGGGTGTTTCTCGGCCGATGCGCGTAGACCACAAATTCCCCAGGCTTCCGGTCACCCACCATTTACTGAAAGTAGCCTTGATTCCTTTCATCGTCATCGATGCCCCAAGAAAGAAACCCAGAGACTCAAAGTTCAAGGGGAGGGGTGGTCTTTGGACCCTCTTTGGTCCGACCACTCGCCTCAGAGTAGACCACGACTGGTACGGGTGGTGGGTGAATCTGGGTGGCACTCAAGCAATCTAGATGAGGTGTCGGATAAAGTTGTTGTCTTTCTTGGCTGTTCGAAGGTCTCTAAGGGTGTGGATCGAAGTGAATTCCCGGGGGTTTGAAACACTTGATCTTTTCTTTCAAGGGCGTCCAACGAAGTCAAAGACCGAACGACCATCCTAGATCACCGATGCCAGTGGAACGCATCATCCAGCTGTGCTTCTAGAATTAGCTCCATTGCGTTCCTTTTCGGAGTCCAACGCCCCTGTGTGTGCCATTCGCTGGCTCCAAAGCGACCGCGCAGGCCATGCCACCCACCGGAAACGCCCAACTCCAGCGCTCGGAGCTCAGGTGACCAGGGAAATCCGAACCAGGGCCGGGCAAAAAACGGAGGGTCTGGTTCTTCATGGTTCTTCATGGTTCTTCATGGTTCTTTGGCTCCAAAGGTCTTCCTTCAAGCTCTTTGGGCCAACTGTTGATCAAAATCCTTTGGCGTCCTTGCAAGGAGTGAGGCATTAGCGGCATAGTCCTTATTTGTCACTGTCATGTCACTGTCATAGTCCTTATTTGTAACAAGAAGCTCCTAGGGTGGAGGCCATTGGCATTGCCTGGGTGAACCATTTTTGGTTCCACAGCTGCGTGATCAACACCGAGGCGTATCAGTGGAGAAAGCTGCGCAGGGAGGCACAGGGAGGCACAGGCAGCATCACAGGGTCTTTTTGGAACTCACAGGAAGTCCACCCCTGGGCACGGAAAATCTCCGCTTGGCAGCATGGAAGTGGTCGAGTTCTTTCCTTTTGTATTGTGATTGTCCTCTTCTCGCATCAAGACAAGAACAATCCAAGCTGATGTGTTCGACTGTTTGTCGCGGGTCTCCTGACCGGTTCAGCGTCGTTCGCACCTTCCGTCGATTCTCGACCACTTCCCAAGCAACGAAGTAGCAAACTGATAGTTCATAGAAAAGGAATCTGCGCACGACCCGAATGACCCGAAATTTAGACCGACGGGATCGAAGCAATCCTCATAGAGCCCGAAGACACCCCCCCGAACCTCTCCCCTTCGATTTGAAGAGAAGTAGATAAGGCCTCAACAAGGCCTTAAAGCAGAAGTCCATGTTTTGCATGTGGCTTGGTAGACTCGGGCCAAACTGAGTTCACCAAGGATCACCGGAATTCACTCTCCGCCACTAACCTTGGTGTGATCACAATACATGGAACTCTCTCACCAACCTCCCTAAATGAACCGTTTCATCACCTTTATATAGTGAGCTCCAAGGAATTCGAGTCTCAAAAAGCCCCTTCCATCCTCGGAAATAAGGCCGGCTTAAGGATTTCAAAGGGGGGGGAGCTTTAGGGAGGGGTGTTGGGCTTCTATCCAATTCCCGGCTTTTGGAGACGGCGCCCGCCTTTCAGGTTCGATTCCTCCAGGGTCCAAGAGGCCGCCGTGGGGGGTTGGACGGAAACCCTGTTCGATTCCATGCCATGCCCTCCATCTTGATGGAGGGGTGTCCCACGTGGCGAAAGACACCGCTTCGTTCCTTTTGGGCGTCCGTCCGTCAAGTCTCCCCAATGGCGGGCCGGTACGTCAAGCCGTACGTCTTCGGTCGGAGGTCGGAAAAGGGACCGAAGTCGTCTTCGGTCGATGTTGGATGAGGAAAGAAAGATGATTTTTGCGATGTCTCGAGTCTGGATTGGTTCATGGAGCGAACAAAACTATCCTACAGTCACTCTGCCTCGTTTAGGTCATTGTTGATGCATTCTACAGGAACTTGGGACGGGTTTCTTTAAGAATCTATTGTGTTTTGTTTAAATGCACGTTGCTTTGTACCGAAGTTTGGATCTGTAGGACTTTGAATTTTCGTGTCTCAGCTTGTGTGTGGCTCTCCACTGAAGGCAGAGAAGGCAGTGCTGACACCAGCAGAAGCTCCACCGCAGGGGGGAACCCAGCGCTGAGAGACGGGCGAGGGCGAAGGCCGAGAGACTGGAGGAACGGTTTGACCATGTTTGACCCCTCGCTAGTAGAAACAAGTGCCACGCTAGTAGTAACAAGTGCATCGCTTCTAGTAACAAGTGCCTTACTAGTAGTAACAAGAAGCTACTAGGGGCTCCTGGCATCGCTACTAGGAACAAGAAGCTACTAGGAAGCCGGGTGTTGCAACGGGTTGGTGGCGGGAAGCTGGGGGCGAACGTGGCCTTACCACGAACGGAGCGATCGGACGCTACGAACGGGGCGAAACTGGCCTTACGTTCGTAACAAGAAGCTACGAACATAACAAGCCCTTTGAGAATCTCAAACGACGTGCTCCAAAACCTCAAGAACAGAGACCCCATCACCCTCCCTTCAGTCCCTGATCCGTTTTTTTTCCCATGTCGTCCCCAGGCCACCTCCCCTGGATCACTGGACGCCGCCGGAGCGCTGGGCACCTCCGTTTTGGGCGCGTTGGTCCAAGTGTGGGAGAAAAAAGGAATCTAGAGCCGTGTGTGTGGCCGCGTTTTTGGCCCCCTCCTACTAAGCTCCTTTTGCCTGAGGGCGGAGAGGAGCTTCCTTGAACAAGCGCTCGCACTAATGATTTGGTTCCTAGATTTTTAGGAAACTAAACTCTTATCAAGTTCTTCATGTCCCTTCTTCTTTGCCAGTTCGCGTCCAATAGACCTTCCTTATTGATTCTTTCTCTTTCCTTACGTCTGGAGAATCTTTTCAGATAGCTTCTTGGTTTGAGAGAAAACCCAGAAAGCTACCAGGTGGAGGCCATCGCTAGTAGGCTGGAGGCCATTACTACTAGTTTCTAAAAGCTATATCACACCAAAGACACCCAGGAGCCTGATGAGCCACCACCCGCAGAGAAACAGGCCCGGTCTTCTGCACAGTGGAGGGTCTTCGGGCCTGATGTTGCAGAACTGTGTTTTGGGGTTCGTGAGGAAATTTCTTTGGGCCCTTAGGAACTGATTGTCCTGTCCTTTTTTCAATAGCAGAACTGGTTATCCGTCTGGTTTTGATTGCTGTTATGTTCATCTCATCGGATTCTGGTCGCAAGAGTTGATTCAGATCAACGATGAGCCACGTCCTCCGAGCATGTCGAGTGGCTTTGACATGTTGCCGTATGTTGCCCTTCGAAAGATTGGAGTGCTTGCAGGAATCTACCCCAAGCTTCCAAGCTAGGCTGGAGCGGTGGGTCCTTCTTGCAGCATTTCTTCCACATGAAATCTCCGATTTCTGCATCTATTTCGACAGAAGTAGAGAGATTGAGATGCTGTTGCACGTGTCTCGCTGCAGAAATTGCCCAGGGATCCTGCACCTGCCGAGCAGGTTGAGGCATCCGAAATGGGAGGGTCCCATTTGTTAGTTTTGATAGAAATTGGACTTCTCAAGAATCCTATGAACCAGAAGATTATGAACGCACGGTCCCAGACAGGAAGGGATCAAGGTGATAAAAGCTCAGATTCGAGAGCAACTCAAATGAGGGACTCAGATTAGACTCAAAATCGACTCGGGAAAAACACAAGGAAATACTTCGGAACAACTCAAAAGAAACTCAAGGAACAAGTAAAAACAGCAAGTCTTTGCATAGAATTTCGTAGAACTCATGAACGCAAGCCTGAATAAAAAATCAAAACAACTTGCTCCTCGAGTATCTGTTGAGCACAACTGTTTGGTCACTGCGTGTCCTCAACCGTAGGAGCAATGTGGGTAGTTTATAGTTTCCAACTGTTGACCGAGAGCTGACATCGGCAGGTCAAGCAAGAAATGCCACCTGCCAAGGAGCCACAATGCTTTGACCTGGCTCTTAGAATGTAAGGGACTGACCAGTTCAATTTCCTGCTATCAGTGAGAAAAGAAGAAGCTGTTTGTTTGTTTCCTCTCATTTCAGGTTTGGAGAGAAGAATCGCTTGCTCCACCTTCCATCCGAAGAACATTTCTAGGGTAGACCCCCAATATGGAAGGAAGCATGAGCCAGACGGATTGAAGAATCTATCCAAATATATAGACTTGCTGACTTGCTTGAAAAGTCCTAGCTTGGGACCATTGAAGCACCTCAATCTGCTTGGGACCCATCGAACAAGATCAGGAGCCGGACGTGCCGCCACCGCCACCCTTTCAGGCGAAATGCGACCGAAAAGAACTGTGTTTTGGGGTTCGTGAGGAAATTTCTTTGGGCCCTTAGGAACTGATTGTCCTGTCCTTTTTTCAATAGCAGAACTGGTTATCCGTTTGGTTTTGATTGCTGTTATGTTCATCTCATCGGATTCTGGTCGCAAGAGTTGATTCAGATCAACGATGAGCCACGTCCTCCGAGCATGTCGAGTGGCTTTGACATGTTGCCTTGCCGTATGTTGCCCTTCGAAAGATTGGAATGCTTGCAGGAATCTACCCCAAGCTTCCAAGCTAGGCTGGAGCGGTGGGTCCTTCTTGCAGCATTTCTTCCACATGAAATCTCCGATTTCTGCATCTATTTCGACAGAAGTAGAGAGATTGAGATGCTGTTGCACGTGTCTCGCTGCAGAAATTGCCCAGGGATCCTGCACCTGCCGAGCAGGTTGAGGCATCCGAAATGGGAGGGTCCCATTTGTTAGTTTTGATAGAAATTGGACTTCTCAAGAATCCTATGAACCAGAAGATTATGAACGCACGGTCCCAGACAGGAAGGGATCAAGGTGATAAAAGCTCAGATTCGAGAGCAACTCAAATGAGGGACTCAGATTAGACTCAAAATCGACTCGGGAAAAAACACAAGCAAATACTTCGGAACAACGCAAAAGAAACTCAAGGAACAAGTAAAAACAGCAAGTCTTTGCATAGAATTTCATTCAACTCATGAACGCAAGCCTGAATAAAAAATCAAAACAACTTGCTCCTCGAGTATCTGTTGAGCACAACTGTTTGGTCACTGCGTGTCCTCAACCGTAGGAGCAATGTGGGCAGTTTATAGCTTCCAACTGTTGAGCTTGATTGCCGAGAGCTGACATCGGCAGGTCAAGCAAGAAATGCCACCTGCCAAG
>CAXAMN010028140.1:544502-555773 GCA_963970005.1 Durusdinium trenchii | reverse complement strand
GCAGGTCAAGCAAGAAATGCCACCTGCCAAGGAGCCACAATGCTTTGCAGATCTCTCACAACATAGAATGCCACAAGGATAGGAAATGACATTATTGATATTTGTCTTTGTAGAGCACTTGAAAAATTGCTGGTAGCATGAGAAGAAAGCATTCCGAGGCCAACATGCTATTGTAGCTTCCTTGTATTCAGTCAAATTCGAGCTGCCTAATTTCTCGAAACTTTCACTGTGTTTTGCAACATTCTGCTGTGCTCTACGTTCATTCAGGCAACGGCGACTGTGTCTGCTGTGAGGCCGGTGGTTATCGATGGGCGTTTGTTCTTTTTTCAACGCCAGCAATCGTGCTTGCAATCATCGAGACAGCAGGGTCTTTAAGAGGATCGCAACCAAACCTCATCCATCCTACATGTGCATGGTGCACTATAGTTTATAGAAGGTCATCCAAACCTCATGTGCCATTCAAAGTTGCATTCCTTCTTTGTCCAGAAGTGATACATATTGAGTAAAAAAGGAAGGAAGGAAAGAAATGGCCCCAAGGCCTAAAGATACAAAAAGGAAGAAAAGAACGGGCATGTTGTCGCTTTTTCAGGTGGGAGGAGCTGCTCACCGAGCAGCAGGAGCGCTATTACCACGAGGTGAGCGCTAGCCGCTAGCAAACGAATTCGCGATCAGCCGGCTAAGAACTCACGATTGTTCTGTCCCATCCAACAATCGCTGCATATGAGATTGATTCCATGTGCTTTGGGCTTTGGGCAAGGCTCCCGTTTCTCGCTTTAAGAGGCTCCGAACCCACACAGAAGACCGGAGCGGTAGGAGGTCGCTGGTGGGGTGTTCCGGGCTCCGGTCGGACGTCCGGTTTCGGCGTCCGAACCGGTGTCCCACGTGGGAACCGGGCTCCTTCGGTGTCCTTTAAGAAGCGAGGCCTCCAACCTAGTAGCAATGGCCTCCAACCTACTAGTCATGGCCTTTTCGACATGTCAAAAGCCACATGGTTTTTGAGACCCCGAACTCTCGCCCCTGGCGGTCGACCCTCCATCCCTTCTCCGAGCCGGACGCTTGCTCGCCAGCGGGTCGGTCTCCCAAGCGCTTCCTCGGTGGATTGAGCAGTATTGAGCAGCCTGACGGAAGGGGGCGAAGGAGCTTTGACTTGTGAAATCCCATGTCCATTCCAACGAGAATCGTGAAAATGCAGCATCAACGTCATCTTGCTTTGTGCCGAACGGGCGGTGGTGTTTCTTGTTCCAAGTGATCCGTGTGCCAAACCGCAGGTGGCCACAGGTCGAAGCCAATGGGACTTGCCCAGCGAAGGCGACCGGTCCCGGTCTTCATGTGCTTCATCGATCTCACAGGACTCGACCGGTCTTCTGCGACCCTATACCCGTTCGAGTCGTCCAGTTCGAGATGTCTGAAGCGGCTGAAGTAGTTCGGAAGTTCCCGAACTCACTCAGGTCCCGGTTCGTCAGACCATTTTTGTTATAGTCGACTGAACTCCCAAGGTATATGTAGGTCCAGAAATGCTTTGCAGAGATGCATCCTTTGTCTTCACTCCGACCTGTGAGCAGTGAGCGCTTGTGTGTGACATCCTTCACTGATGCAGTGCCTCAAAATCCTGTTTTGATATCTGGCTCCACGACTGGGGAAGAATTGGCATGGGTCTTTCCAGCGTGGCGAGCCGATGGCGTCCAGGTTGGGTGGCACTCCTGGATGACGACGGTGCGAAACCCCAAGGAGCACGGCACTGGGAAGGAGGAACCGCACGCTTTGACACCCAAGATGCTTTGGGTGGGGATGATATGACCTGTGAAGATGGGGTCCCCTTATTGAGATAACCACAGGTCTTAAGACCTTAGAGCTGGTGACCGTGTATTTGGTTCAAACCCGTCCACAACATGTACTTCGCAGTACCGGTTATCGTCGTAGATTGCAGGGTCTCTTTTTTGCCACTGGGAGACTATACATTCAATAGAGGTCTCCATCCATCCAGCATGGGGATCAAAGTGCCAACCCTGAAGCCCTGCAGGCAGGAAACCGAGGGTTTGAAGGTCTAAAGAAAGAAAACGGAAGACATGACCCAGAGGGTCTGAGTTCTCTCAGAAACGCTTACGCTTCGGTGCACTTTTTCGGCTCAAGACCCATTTGGGCAACGCAGCACACGTGGCGTGTCGCGGAGAGAAGCCGTGTGAGTGCTTCGGCTGAGCAGGAAGATCCAAAAAAACAGGGCAAGTAAGGAAGGAAGGAAAAAAAGAAAACCACTCAAAGAAAGAAGGAAGGAAGGAAGCAAGGAAGCAAAGAAGGAAAGAAGGATTGTTGTTGTTGTCGTCTTCTTTATCTTTTGTTTCGTTGGACCTGTTAGACCGTGACCTTCTTTCTTTCTTTTCCTGGGCTTTGAAGCTGTCACGAACCGCATGGGATAAGAGAAGTTCGTGGTTTTCCTGGATTCTTGAACTATTCTGTTGAAGCTACGAACGGGGCTCCTGGCATCGCTACAAACGGAGCATTCTTATTCTGTTGATGTGGCTTCTGCATCCCTCAGTTTCTCCAGTGAACTGAGCCACATCGGACACTCGCCCGGTGAAATGCGGATCAACGGTCGAAAGCCATACGCTGTCCCCATGCAGCGCCCGAGGTTTCATCCACCGTGCCCCCCTTCCCAGTCATCGGTGATCAGGATTTGTCCGGCCTGCAGCGGTCACCTCCTGCGAAGCATGGGTGTCACTTGGCCAAAGGAGTGAAACAAACGAAGCTAGTTGCTACTAGTAGAAATGCCCTAGCTACTAGTAGCGTCCTTGCTCCAACTAGCGAATGCCCTTTGCTCCTAGTAGCTTATTGCTACTATGGGTGTCACTTGCTACTATGGGTGTCAACACCCCTGCTGTGTTTGAGTCTCCCAGTGATATCTATAGAAAACAGAAATGTGAGAATACAAGAGAAGGTTGAGTGCAGAATTGATCGTTTCTTCCTCATGAGCTTGCCGTAATACCTTTACCTGTGTTGAGCACGACAACGATGTCATTCAGCAACTATGAGCACCCGAAACTGATCCAGAAAGAACCGGAACTCGATGGGTTGTCCCCTTCCAAAAGAGATGCTCCTGAAAGACCTCCGTCGGATTCCGTCCCAAAAGACCTCCGTTTCTGAGGCCTGGCGCTGCGAAGTGGAGCACGTCTTCGCCTCGACGCTGGACGACCAGTCGTCCGAGCAGGTCGAGCGGGTCGAGGGGCTCCTGGAGGCCAAAGTGGAACGACAAAGCGCCTTGGAACGGCGGAGAGGGGAGTGGAGCGATATGAGAGAGCGGTTGGAGAGGTACGGATGGGTTGGAGAGTGAGAGCCTACACAAAGAGCGAAAACACCGTGAGCTCTCATGCTAGATCTAGCGACGTTTCACCAGCTGAATCAACAATTGGTCCATTGTCATTGGATGATCCGCTGATGCCCCAAGAGTGTCTTTTTGGGTTTTGGAACTGGTACTTGGGGTTTCTACTGCCTTTTGAGTCTTTGAGAAAACTCACCTGGACTGCTATTGCATAAGAGCGTTGCATTCATATGATGGGAATGCCCTGTCAAAGGATACGTAGGAGACAAAACAAGAAAGATATCCTGAAAAATCCCTATGACAAGGTTCCCAAACATTGAGAAACGATAGAGGACTCACATTTTTGTGACGATGCTTTTCGCCACACATCATCGAAACCTCCACCGGTACCTCGAGAGAGGTCGCTGCTCGGGAGAGCAGCCCTCAATGTGAGTCTAGGCCAACCGATCCCGGATTTGCCCCAAACGCACCCCTCGACCTTCTCGGGACCAAACGCACCGATGACCTGCGACCACATCGGACGGACGCCCCCGCGCGAGGTTGCTTGGAGCTGCTTCAGTCCATTGGTGGGTCCTTGGAGGAGGCGGAGGCCTTCATGGAGGAGAACGGACACGGGTTCGGTGCTGGAAACCTGGACTGAGCTTTATCCCGTGTGATATGATGTGATGTTTTTATCACTTGAACTCCCTCCTCAGAATTGTACCCGAGCTCTTTTTCCCGCACTCGGCTTCGATCTCTCTCGCCGGTGGTCGACGGTGAGGAGTATGGCGAGTCTCAGATCAGCACCTTGGCCGGCCAGATCGACCTCTGGCGCCGCGGTTTTGGGGCGTGGCTCGTGGTCTTTTTTGGGGGTTGGTTGTTGTTTGCAGCGGTTTTCGGGTTAAAAAGGACGAACTCCTAGTCTATGCGCTGGTTCAGTGGTTGATTTCGATTGCTTGGTGAGACTTATCTCTGAGGCGTCAAGGATTTCTTGGATCTTTTCTTCGAGCCGGAGGTGCCTGGCCAAGAGCGTTTGTGTAAAATGACGAGTGCCAAGTGAAACGCCACCCTCAGTCTCACTCAACGAAGCATGCAAACTGGCTCAATTAAGCATTGAAGTACTCTCCCGTCCCAGTTTTTGTGCCAAGCAGGCCTTCCACTAGATCTATGTCGATTAGCATAAGGTTGACAACCAGAGAGGAAAAGGCAAACAGTTCCTGATGACGGCGAAATGTTTGTGCATCGGAAGCCGATGCTCTTTCCACGCAGGCAGTGCCTGACAGCGATGGAGAGGAGGCAGATGACACCCGGCCCATGAAACACGTGGTGCATCGTGCGTCCGAAGGTTTGCGGCTTCTGTTTTTGGCTGGAAGGAGTGAGTGCCTCGTGGGCTGATGACGTGTCACTGCTGAGCCGAATACCATGCGGGGGGTCACTGCTCGTAGGGTGATGCGAGACCGAACACCGGGGTTTGCATCAAGTTTATCTGAATCCATAAGACTTCCATCTCAGAAATATCTATCCTTGAGTTACCTCTATTGAGCCAGACTTGAAGTTCTTTGGGCAGGTCATCGAGAAGTCCGAGTGGATGCAAAAAGCGAATGAGAACGGCCTGGCGTTGCAGTTTGCCTCCAAGGAGCTTCAGAATGACAAGGAGCGACTCATTCTCACAAGTTTGTACTGTCGTTTTGGCTGGGAAAGAGCGGCGTAAAAAAGAATCCAAGAAAGTGAGAATGAGAATCCAGCCATTTGTTGTGAAAAAGAAGTGGTTTCATCATGTCTGATCTCTTCAGTTCTGATCTTTCCAGCAAAAGCAGTTCTGCCAGAGCACTTCCAAGGAGGTGATGCTGGCAGCCGTGCAGCAAAAGGGTTTGGCCTTAGCCTTCGCCTCCGAGGAACTGCAAAGCGATAAGGACCGTGGTGTCCCCAACTCCTTTGCTTTTCATTTGTCCCTTTCACCGGGTGTCTTTTCCACTGTTCCATGTTCTTTTAGATTTTTAGACCTTCATGAGCTGTTCTTCTTTCCTGGGTTATTTTCTTCTTGAGGTCTTTTTGAGAGCTTTTTTGGGTGTCGAACGAGCCAGGACATCGTACTGGCTGCGGCACGGCAAGACTGCAACGCGGTCCTTTTTGCTTCGGAGGAGCTTCAGAACGACAAGGACGTCGTGTTGACTGCTGTACAACAAAACGGCTACGCGCTGCGGTTTGCTCCTTTGAAGTTGAAGAACGACGAGGACATCGTCTTAGCTGCTGTCCAGCAGAGGGGCCTTGCCTTGAAGTTTGCATCTGAAGATCTTAAACAAAACAAGGCGGCCGTGTTGGCTGCAGTGCAACAGGCAGGATTTGCTGTACAATTTGCCTCCAGGGAGCTTCAGAACAACAAGGAGGTGATGCTGGCTGCAGTACAGCAGAACGGATGTGCCTTACAGTTCGGATATGATTTGAAGAAGGACAAACATGTGGTCCTTGCAGCGGTCTTGCAAGATGGCCATGCTTGGCACTTCGCATCGGAGGAGCTCCGACAGGACCGAGACATTCTGCAGGCCACCAGCATCGAGTGAAAGACGATGGGACCATCGGCGGTTCGCGTTCGGTCCCTGGACCCATGCCATTCTCCACGGGCTCCGCTTCCGCTCCGTTCGCGTCCTCTGGCCGAGGACAGGGGATGTTTCCCACCATCCCTTCGCTTTGGCCAGAACCGGAGGGGAGGGCGAAAGGTGCGGGAAAAAGATGGAGAAAGTGTCGGGCCCGGATGGGCAGAAAGGATGAGGAGTTGGTGCTCCACCACGGGAGCCTTCGGACGAGTTGGAACCTCCGACGACGAGTTCGTGTTGTTTCAGAACGTTGGTGTTCGCACCGAAGGAGAATGGGAAAGACTCATCGGTTTTGGTGCTGGACGAGGTTTAAGTTCGGCATTTCGATCGTTTCCCCTTTTAGCATGCTTAAGCTGCTGTAGCCGCCAAAGGCGGCTTGATGCACGTGCAGAGACATGGAGACGGAGACTCCCCCATCTCGGCGTCCTCAAGGGACGCTGCATCGACGGATTCGGCGCATCGGAAAAGGGCATGCGTTTCGTTCTCTTCTACCAGTATGTCTCAAAGTCGCTAAGAAGTACGTCTAGATTGGGAGGCTAAAAAGAAGACGGACTTCAACCGGCCACAACGAAGCTTCGGTCGACGTGTCTTCGCCGAGGTACCAAGTACTACTGGGACCCCGTGGCTGGGACCACTCAATGGGACCCGCCCTCTTAGGCGCCGGATCCTTCGCGGTGTTTTGATTGAAGCCGGTGAAGCCGTTTCTTGTCTTTTTTGGGGGGTTTCGCAGTCTTTCTTAGGGTGTTTGGGTTCTTTAGACCTTGAAAACTTCTCTTGTCTGTTCGTTTCCTTGAAGCCTGTATCACAGCTGTTAGCCCTTGCCCTGTTTCCTTCTTTCTGTGTTAGGTTCAGAAGCGGGAAAAGGGATGGAAAGGGAAAATCCAACAAGTTATCAAAGATCTCATCAGCTCCGCTGTCTTGTCGTTTGTGTGACGATCTTCACCCAAGACGCACCACGGAACGGCGAATGCGATGCAGGTCCAACAGCTTGACCGACGAAAAAGAAGCGGAGGGAAGTGCAGGGTGAGATGGAGACGCACAGAATCGATGATGGTTCTTTTGGTGTTTCGTTTAATGCCAGGAGCGCCCCTAGTAGCGTCCGATCGCTCCGTTCGTAGCGATGCCAGGAGCCCCTAGTAGCTTATTGTTCCTAGTAGTAAGGCCAGGAGCCCCGTTCGTAGCGTCCTTGCTCCTAGTAGTAAGGCCATGTTTGTTTGTTATTCTTTTTCAAGTCATCAGACCGTTGCGACCTTCGCACAGAAGAAAGGCCAAGACTCCACTCAAGATGCAGTGCTCAACAGCCGTTTTGGCCCACTTCTTTGTCCTTTGAGCTTGGAAAATAGTGGAGCCCAAGTAAAAAGAACGAAGGGATCCCGCATGGACATCGCTTGACACAGTTTACATCGGCCCTCTTTGCAGAAAGGAATGGAGTTACAGCCAAGAAAGCCACCTGACCATTCCACATCTGACCTTTGCATGTAATTCACTCGTTATGTGCTGCTGGGAGCCCTTTGGCAGCAATCTTCGGATGTAGTTCGGCTTTGTGTTTTTACGTTGCTGTTTTGACAGCGGTTTCGGTGTGCTGAGAGATGAAGACTTAAAGGAGTGGCACGGCTTCCACAGGGCGAGTTGAGTCGAGCTGAGGAACCAATGCGAGTTCACCTGGGACATCATTCTGGTCGTCCTTGGCTTGGCCACCGCCGTGGCGGGTGTCTCCATTGGCACCAAGGGCTTCCTTGAGGCGAGGCGAGCCGCCTTCAGTCGCACCAAGAGGGTCGCCCAATTCGACGTGCCAAAAACGAACACGCAAGACACGTTTTCGACTTCTTTGTGCACTTTGTTTCATATAGCACTTAGGCCGTGATGGAGCCTCTTTTTCTTTGTCATCTTTAGTTTGTTTCCTTTTGTTAGAAGTGCTCTTGTAAGTAATGGTTCTGAGGATGCTACTTTCCAGCTTGGACCACAAGGGTCAAGATCCTGTTAAAGCCCTCCTTTTTCAAGTCTCACCTTCTTTGCATTCAAAGATCCGCACGTGTTTTTTTCTCCAGACTTCTTTGTGCAGTTCTCTTTGTGCGACTTGATTCAGGGCAACAGCTGCTGCGATGGCTGGGGGAGTCTGGGAGCTTAGACTAGGAGCTTTTGGAACGAGTTCGCCGCTGGGCCGTTTGACACCGACACCGCACAGGTGGAGCTGCTCGAGTGCTCGGCAACCTGTCGGGGCCTCAGAGCGGAGAAGCTCCGTTCTCCCTTGATCGGTCCTGACCTGTCCATCCAGATGAAAACCGAATTTGGTTGCTCGGTCCAGTTTGTTCGGATCAACTCGATGTCATGAGGTCACACCTGTAGAGTCTAACAGAGCCCCCCCCCACCGTTGCGCTCCCGCAAGTTGCGCGCTGAAGATGCGCTGCAGGGAGATACTGGCCGGACTTCTCTTTGTCGTGGTCCCGCCCGAGTCTTAGATGGAAGAAGTCCTCCAGCCTAAGAGCAGCGATGGCCTCCAACCCAAGAGCGATCAGCTGATATCCACAGCAGTTGAAAGCAGACATTGCCCAGAGGTCCTTCACCGTAATATGCACTGTCGTGCTCATCCAGTCCTTCTTCCACACAGGGCGCTTCCGGATACCCCAGTTGGACTGCAGCTTGGCGTTCCAAGATGTAATGGAAGTCTAATGTGTGGATGCAGCGATGGCTGATTCTGCCTGATTTCCTCTGAAAGTCTTTGGATTCGGTAAGTCGATCAAAGTGTTTTTTTTTCACGGAGATGTTCTTCGGGTAGCCCGAGATGGGCAAGGTTCAAAGCTTCTCAAGGTTCTTTGCAGACATTCTTTGATGTTCTTCCTCGGAAAACGATCTTTGAGCTCCAAGTGGGTTGTCATTGGATTTGATGCTTCGTGCCGAGGTCTAACTACTTCAGCAGGGCTAAGAGGCCTTCAATTGCTCTCACAGCTCCCTGGAGAGACAAGTTGAAAAAGCTCCTAGTAGCAAACATGTCTCCTAGTAGTAAGGCCAGGAGCCCCGTTCGTAGCGTCCTTGCTCCGTTCGTAACGTATCAACGCTCTATCTTTGAAGAGGTTTTGAGAGGTGGTTGTCTTTTTGCGAGTCTAGAATGCCAGAGAAGGGCTGTGTCTTCACCACTTCCGCTTCGGACCGAGTTTGCTGTTTTTCATGGGCTTGTTCCTCTCGCAGCTGCTGCTTTGTTGGGTAAGTCTGGAGCTCAAAGGCCGTCAAATCTGTTGAATTCTGTTTTTAAGATCAACCTGATAGCGATGGCCTCCAACCTACTAGCTTCTAGCTAGTAGCGGTGGCCTCCAACGTCAAATGGAACTCCTTTGCTATGGACCTTTTCCATCCTTTTCCACTGGTCACTGACCTACCGAGTTGGGACGTCGGTCTTGGGGCACCTCTGCGGCAACCAGTTGATGAGACAACCAGCACAAGTCCTGGTGCCCACCTCGGTCGGTGGCGCGTCAGACGGCGACGCGCTGTGGCGCGTCAGACGGCGACGCGCGGGCGACGCGGCGTGAGGTCACGGGGCTCTCACGATCCCCCAGCGATATCTTTCAGGCCAAACTTGTGAGGGCGTCGACATCGCACGCTAGACGTGAGGACGTGAGACGGTTCTTTTTTTGTTGGTTGTTTTTTTTGACAAGAGTTTTGTTGAAGTCATGAAGTTTTGGTCTCAGAGTGGAAGTCGAGCCTCCCACGCGACGTTCGGTGACCTTTCGCCAGAGCTTCTTTGAAGATGCCGCGGAGTTGCCCTTTCTGACGCTCAGTTTAAGGCAGGAGGGTGCCCTGTTGCAGAAACCGTTGAGATCAAGTCTCAGCAAAAACGCGAGAAGCTCGACGAATTTACTAGGTTGGAGGCTGTCGGTATTCATGTCAATGAATTCCTCTTGAAGCTCTGAAAGCACACAATCCAGGGCCTTTGTTTGACAACTACCCAAACCCAGGTACAGAGGACAATCGCCCAGATTGCAGACTTGCGGTATCTCGTGCTCATGTGAAGCCTTAGTACTGCAATAGAGAACTCTTGATCCCAAGACCTTGCAGTGGCACTAGTTCCCCAACTCCAAAAAGCTACGACGTAGGTCAACGCGAGTAATTTGCGTCATTTCTCCACCGAGAGCACAAAATGAAATCCCACCTGTTTCTATGCAGCTTAAAGATCATCCAGCATGTGCAGCAAATGCAGAATGTCAGGGAGGCGATGAAAGGCTTGAACTTGAACAGCTACTGCAACAACTCTCCCAATGCCGACCAGTGCGCCGACCAGAGAGATTCCCAGTGTCACTTCTGTGTCACCTCTGTGTGACCACATGCTTTTCTGTCCTCTCATGGCATCCATGAGATGTCCGAGATGCATGAGGTATTGGCCTCCAACCTAATAGCAATGGCCTCCAACCTAGCGATTAGCCAGGTATTTGCACGATATTTGGTTGGGCTCGTTCCTTTTGATGCTCAGCCAATCCTTCATGGCCCCGCCCTGAGCAACCGTTTTCTGGTGAACGTAGCTCCTAGTAGCTTCTAGTTTCAATTCTAATTAGATTCTAATTAAATTTAGATTCTAATATGTCTAATTGATTCTAATGTTACTTATTTCTTGTTTCTCATAGCAAACATTGTTCCTAGCAGTAAGGCCAGGAGCCCCGTTTGTAGCGTCCTTGCTCCGCTTTGTCCGGAAGGGTCTTCTCATCTTCACGAGGCCATCGCACTCCGCGGTGAAAAGCAACGCGTCGGTGTACACGAGTTGAATGAGGCCAGGAACCGGATGTGATCCGCAACCGGAGGAGTTCTCCGTTCTCTGCTGTTCTTCTGTTTGGTGCAAAGAGTGAGTTCTTTGCTGTTCTTCTTTGTGGTCAAATCGAGTTTTTTTCTTCAGATTTTTAGAGCAATCGATTCTCTGTGTCATCTGGATCGTGCAAAGAGATTGAAAGTGGGAATCTGGCACAACAAAAGCGCAAAGCTTTGCCAGGACGAATACGGGACACTTGGCTGCAAAGCAATGATTAAGGTGAATGTTTGTTCAGTCCAGTAGCCCAATAGCAATGGCTTCCAGCCTAAGAGCGATGGCCTCCAACCCAAGAGAACATAAGAAAGAGTGTGTAAAAACAGACTGGCTGGAACCACGATTTGAGGCTGGCCGGTGAGGCAGGACCGGATGACGCCTCCGAGGATCTCTGAAAAAGCGCTGGTTGAAAAACACGGCACATGCCCTTTCTGTCCGTTCTCAATCGAGGCCTTTTAGGCCTCAGACCAGCCAGAAACATAGGCCTTGGAGACCAGCGAAAGGCGTTCTCGCCTTTGTTCCCCAGCTTTCGAGCTCCTGGGGTTTTTACAGTAGTAACAAGTGCCTTACTAGTAGTAACAAGAAGCTATTAGAAACAA
>CAXAMN010028140.1:532426-544492 GCA_963970005.1 Durusdinium trenchii | reverse complement strand
TTAGAAACAATAAGCTAGTAGGAACAAGTGCATCGCTACTAGTAACAGGTGCCTTACTAGTAGTAACAAGAAACTATTAGAAACAAGAAGCTACTAGGAACAAGCGCATCGCTTCTAGTAACAGGTGCCTTACTAGTAGTAACAAGAAGCTATTAGAAACAAGAAGCTACTAGGAACAAGTGCATCGCTTCTAGTAACAGGTGCCTTACTGGTAGAAACAAGAAGTTGGGAGAGGGGACTATGTCTTGTGGAGCCTCCGCTGCCCGCCGAAGCGGGGCAGAAAAAAGCAACTCCGCGAGACGCGGTCAGGCCGTGACCGGGCTTCTGAAGAATCCTTCCGCCGCGGGGAGCCAAGTGGGAGTTGAAAGGGTTAGTTTCAATTCTATTTGAATTCTTGCTACTACTAGTAAGGCCCTTGTTACTAGTAGCGATGCACTTGTTCCTAGTAGCTTATTGTTTCTAATTGAATTCTTGTTTTTCTAAATAGCTTCTTGTTCCTAGTAGTATGGCCAGGAGCCCCTAGCAGCTTCTTGCTACTAGTAGTAAGGCCAGGAGCCCCTAGTAGCGTCCTTTAACATGTTTCAAGAAAGAAAGAAAACATCGGGTTTAAAGGTCTAAAGAACAAGCAAACGACAAAGAAAGGGGGCAGGGTCGCAGGGCTAAGGGTTTCAGTCCAAGGCTTCTATCGAGCCTTTCTTGCGTTGAAAGACTGTTGCTGCACAGCAAGACATCGCCACACTGACAGGTTGCTGGTGCAGCCTCCTTGGTTGGTGGTCCCCTTGCAGGTGCTTTAGCTGGTGCTGCATCTTGGCAAGAGAGCTCGTGGGTCATGCGCAAGCCTGCGTACTGTGTACTGAATGCCTTCAAAAGGGTCAGACTTGCCAACTCCAAACTAGTAGCTTCTTGCTACAAGTAGTGTCCTTGCTCCTAGTAGTAATGCCCTTTGTTACTAGTAGCGATGCCCTTGTTCCTAGTAGCTTCTTGCTCCTAGTAGTAATGCCCGTAGCTACTAGTAACGTCCTTGCTCCGTTCGTAGCGATGCCCTTTGCTACTAGTAGCTTCCCATCTGAACGGATGGCTCTTGAGGCAGCTTCAGCGGCGGACCGCATGGGGAACTCCGGTACTAGTAGGTCTGGATTCTGGCCGATGCGCACATAGACGCACCGCGAGTAAAGAGTGCAGAACTGCCAGGCAAAATGAACCAAAGACAGAGAAGACACGAAGAAAAAGAAGCGCACTGTGCAATGTTCAAATCTTGAGCCCAAAAAGGCAGTGAAACAAGTTTTTTTGAAGTTGGAGATGAGAAACGGAAGCACTTCCATTGCGGAAGCCGCTGAGAAGTACTGAAGATCACCGGAGTCTTCCGAGGCCATCAGGATGAGGAACGAGTTGTGGCAAGTCGCCAGACAGGTCCCATCTTGCTGGGTCCCACAGGTGTTGGTTAAAAGCTGATGTGGTTCAGCTTGTTGATGTGGTTCTATCTCTCAGGTGGTCTCTCACGATCTCTTCCTGACAAGTGAGGTCTGCCTTGAGTAGGCTTCAGGATTACACCTGTTCTTTCGGAACTCGGAATAGTGGCCTTGGTCTTTGTGGCTGAGCTCCTTTCACTCCTTTCCAATGACAAAGCCGAACAGAAAGCAGGCCAAACGCAGGACTCTGAAAGCCCCTGACGTACGATCCAGTAGATGTTACCTCAATCCAGATCAACAGCAAGAACTGGGCCGCGCGCATTGCCTTCCCATGGATGGTGCGGATCAGCCGGCGTCTCACGAGTCAAGGCTGGCTCTCCAGAAACAAAGACCGACCTCAAAACCAAGCCAGCTTTGAAGGTGACACGAGATGATATTGTTGTTGGTAATGCCCTTTGTTACTAGTAGCGATCCCAGGAGCCCCTAGTAGCGTCCTTGCTCCTAGTAGCGGTGCCAGGAGCCCCTAGTAGCGTCTGTTAGACCTCTTTTGTCTTTAGACTTTCTTTCTTTTGCCATTGGACACGCCGAGAGAATGTCGCTCTGCCTCGTTTTCTGAGGGCTTCGCCGGCTTCGCCTCAAAACCAGGCAAGGGATCTCGGGAGCTTCTTCAGTGGAAACGGTCGAAAGATCCAAGAAGGATTGAAAACTGCTTGGTCAAAATGATAATGACGGAGTCATGCAAACAAACGATGGACGACATGTTCAAAGTTTGGTCTTCGGTGTGACAAAACGGCGGTTGCATTCTTTTCACGATTCTGTTTAAAAGGAAGACCTGGAGCAGCTTGTCGAACTCCAGGCGAGCCTCCGTTGAAAGCGGTTTGGACTTCACACGAATTCACATTGCCAGAAGCTTTTGCTGAGATACGTGTTCATTTCGAAAGAAACCTTGAGAAAAGCTTAACGGTTTGGTAGCAAATGAAGAAGCGCACTTTTGCAGAATGTGTCGAGGCGCTCTGCAAATCGCAGGCCTGGTGCATGGCATTTGCAAAACAGGTTGAAATGGAGAAGTTGGTGAATTATTTTTGGGAAAATGGCCAGAAAAAAAGGAACTTCTAGGAGTTGTTTTCTGTCCTCCACAGCAGCAGAAGCGCCTGATGATTTACCCACACGGAGCAGTCTGCGCAAATGTGCCGCACTCAGGCCGCCCGGATTGTGGAGCTCGAGAACCTTTGCACGCAACAGGAGGCACGGGATGCCAAGGTTTTGCGCGTGAGAAGCGGGAAGAGGTTCGGGAAGGAGCGAGTGGAAGACGTTGCACTTCCTTTTCTGCAAGCTTCATTCAAGAAATTAGATCGCTACGTTCGGAGGAAAGGGCATCGCTACTAGTAACAAAGGGGTGTGTTTGAGATGGAGAACTTGTGAGGCTCGTATTCGTGAACTGGAACAGGCCGAACGTGTGGCTCCAAGCGAGTGGGGAACGCATTTCGCATTTCTTAGGTTTAAGACCGGCAAGTTTCTGTCAATCAAATGCCTTTTCTCTTTCGTTGTTCTTTTGTTTTTCGTGTGTGTTTTATGTTATTTGTAGCTTTTTTCTCTGCCTTGAAATGTCAGGCTTGTGTGACTTCGGTTGAAATCCCTTCCGCACCGCTAAGCTTGCTAAGGCATTCGAAAGCTGACTGCACCGAATGGTGCAGAGATGGTAGGGAGATCCAGCAGAGCACAGTTGAACATCCGGACGAAGCAATGTCGAGCGAGTGGAAATTCAGGTGTTGTGAAGTCGAGATTCATTGTTCTTTCTTTTATGGGCCCTGCTACTAATTAGGTTGGAGGCCATTGCTATTCTTTCTTTGGCCCCGCTACTACTTAATTAAGTAGAGACTGCCTACCCAATGCCACGCGTCTTCAAAGAAGCTCCCCTTGCCCGAGGGCGAGGGGGCCTGACTGTTCATGTGGTTCCTAGATTTTTTGGAAAAAGCTTCACTCTCAAGCCTCAACATGTTTACGGATTGCAGCTATTATTTGCTCCTACAACTGCAGGATAGGTATCTTCCTAAATTCTCGGACTTCACAGACTATCAATTTGACAAACTCAGGATGTGTTCGTCAATTGTTTCTTTCTTGTTCTCTTCTTGTCTTCTGGCCTTCTCTGTTCTGTTTCTCCTTTTTCTTAAGATCCTTGTCTTGTTGTTCTCCCAAAAGACCCTAGGTCTTGCACTTCACCAAATATCAATCTATCTGTGT
The DNA here is from genome assembly GCA_963970005.1 of Durusdinium trenchii. Classification (NCBI taxonomy): domain Eukaryota; class Dinophyceae; order Suessiales; family Symbiodiniaceae; genus Durusdinium; species Durusdinium trenchii. Next base: position 540,842 of record CAXAMN010028140.1, on the reverse strand, counting down.
CTAAGAAATAGGACGTTACATGGTCTTAAAGTGTTAACGACAACAGTGACAAGCGCTTGAGCTGTGAGGTCAGCCAGTCCGGGAAGCCCAGCATTCCGGCCAGATAGGGGTTCAACCAGCGCTTTTCTTCAAGGAATCGTGCTTTTCCGATTCTTCGTTTCATATAGCTCATGAGTGGCTCAAGTGGAAGGAAAGATCCGGAACTCATGGGACAAAATATGACGCTGAGACTGCTTGGAAGGCGTTCCTTGTCAGTTCTGTTTTCTCAGGCTGTTGGTGAGCCCACGAACCAGCCTCGGGAGCACGACGACTGGTGCCCCTTTTGCCTGGAGACTAAAGTTGGAAACGCAAAGCGTCTGGTACAGATTTCTTGGCTTTTGGGGATTCTTGTGCAACCGAATAGCGATGGCCTCCAAGCTAGAAGCGATTCGATTCTTGTGCAGTGAGAGGAAATTGAGTAGATCAAAAGCCTGTTCTTTGACGAGTCTGTTTTGTCACGTTGCTGCCCAAGGCCAGTCCAAGGCAGTCAGGCTCGACTGTGGCAGCTTTGTTTCGGGGTCAGCGCACGAAGACCACAAGCCTCACAGCTCACAGAGGTCCTTCTGAAGCTTTCCAGCGTGCCAAGGACGGGTCAGGATGGTTCATGCTCCTAGCAGCTTCTTGTTACTAGTAGCGAGGCCAGGAGCCCCTAGTAGCATCCTTGCTCCTATTAGAAATGCCCTTTGCTCCTAGTAGCGTCAGGATGGCTCATCCATTTAGTCCTGAGTCACAAGGTGCATGACAGTGACAGCCCGATCATGTCGCATCAACCAGCCCGCAGAAGGTCCAATGCTAGTGACGATGTTTCACAATCATCAGCTAGCGCACCCGGCCACGCACAAGCCACCAATACATGGACCTGTGCACTGCAGGATCTTGCAGAATTGTGGGGGCAAAGGCCTGGCATCATAGTAACAAGAAGCTACTAGTAGCAAAGGGCATCGCCACTAGGAGCAAGAAGCTAGTAGTAGCTCCTGGCCTCACTACTAGGAACAAGAAGCTACTAGGAGGTTCTTTCAATAGAATGGACGACCGTTTGCCTCCTTACAGGCAAAACATGTGATGTTGGTCGGTGTTCTCGATCGCACTGATGGATGCTTAGGTTTGTTTGTTTAGCCGCTCACGTTTGGCTGGCTTTGCACACCTGAGTTTGCCTCCGTTGTTTGATGCAGGTGTTCCCCACAACTTGCAGGAGCGGACAACAGAGGTATCTTATTGTGGCATCCTTTTGCTTTTAGCGTTGGTATCTATCTCGGTAGACACAGGCGAAGTACAAAAGATCCAATTTTCTGTCAATCCTTGATTCGATACATTGACTTGTTTCAGGAGTACTTCCATCTCCAAGGCCATCTCCCAGGAGCTATTTGCGGAAGGAGGCCAGGTCTTCGAAAGGTATGATGAATTTCTCTTTGCTTCAGATCGATCTTTCGACCCACCTCTTCAGGTCAAAACTATCGTGCAAAGGCCCACTGGAATGCCAGCCACTGGTCAGCAACAATTCCTTTTTCCTGCGCCAAACCAGACCAGAGGCTTTGAGCAAGTTATAGAGAATCAAGAAGAGGTTTCATCACGTGCTGGCTGTGTCTTTTCTTTCCGACCTAGGAGATGTCCCGCAGCTTGTGCAACTCTCAGACACAGAAAGATGTCGGTTCTGTGGCACAGCGCCACTCTGAGGCTGCTGCCCAGCCCCTCTATATCTGAGTCAAGGCTCCAGATGACGAACCAAATTCAATCCACACGAAGAAAAGAGCTTCCACAATTCTCAGCTCCAAGTGATGAACACTCCAGGCCAATGATGTCACCGGCTCCTGTATATCCACTTGTTGCTTTGAAGCACTGCAAATGCCCAAAAGAATCACGGCGATTCACTGAATCATAGTCACACATCAATTTGACCTTCTTTGACGGTGAGAGAGACCTCGCAGCTGAGCAGAGGATGTTTTGTTTCGATTGGCTTCCATGAGTGGTCCGACATTGTATCGTATTGTTTGAGGCTGATTGCCTTTCAAACACTTCCCTATGCGACTGTTGCATGTGTTTCAACACGGAGGATGTATGGTGGAAGCTGCGGGTTGTCATGGGAATTTCATGTTTGGTCGGCAGTGCCTGACAGTCAAAGGAATGCAAGAAGCGAAATCCTGGTGCCCATCTGACCCGAAGTTGTGCGTCAGTTCCAGCAACGAGACCCGACGAGCCAATGTATTTGGTGGATTGTCCCACTCCACCATGCTTTTGAGCTAAGGTTTCATCCACACCAGGCGCACTCCCTTGTGCTTTCGTGGCTGATTTGTACAGCGGACTTTTGAACCAAATCGTGTTGAGAATGTCAGGTTCTTTGCTGGCTCCTGGTCGAGTCCCGGCCCTTAGTCGATTGAAGCATGCAAGAACATGCAAGAACTCTTCAATAGGCCTAAGTAAGGTCAAGGAGCAAAGAAGCACCACATAGTCTTTCTTTCGGTCCTTCTTTCTTCTTTCTTGTTCTTCGGAACGCCTGTTGCAGGCGGAAAAAGCGCCAGGGTCATGAGCTAAGACATCCCACCACTCGAGGGGAAGAAAGACAGCAAGTCCTAAGGACTGTGACGATCTTCCAAGCCTCGCCAAGGCAACGGTGAATACCATTTTGAAACAATGATCAAAAGTGTTGTCCATTTGTGTTTAGAAACAAACATGTCATCGAGCAGTTCGAACATGTGAGCATGTGATCTCCCCCATTAAGATCCAGGCTTGTGCCGACATCGCCTGTGACCATGAGCATCGGCCCCAGTGTTGGATGATGGAGAGATGCAGAAAGTCTAGAGCAGTGAAGATCTCTTCAACAAATTCCTTGGCAAGCGCTTCCCTTGTTCCAAACTCAGCAACTGAACAAGATTGACAAGACTTAATCTTTCACACTCAGACTTCCGAATCATCTCCGTATCAAGTTTATAGCCAGTTCCCTTTTGTCCAGAAACCAAGCAACTAGACATGAATGGAAAAGTTCCTGGTTTTGGCCAACGTTCCGTTCAATACTATGTTGGTGAGAGTACACCCGAAAGTGCCTCCTTTCGGTCAGGTCCACGGCCGGTTCAAACTTGGCCAGAGGCAGGAGAAAAGAGTTCAAACTTGCTTCAAAACGCTGTTCAAAACACCGAGGCCAAAGCGTTTCTTTGGAGCACCGTTTGAACCTCGCTCCGCTGCGTGGTTTTTCATTTGACTCTAGTGAGCACTGTTGAGGTCACGCCATGCTCAGAGCGAAAGCTGGAGATTGACAAGGCGAGTTTGCAGGAGCTGATTTCTCATTTTAGTAGGGGAAATGGTAGGCCGTAGTAGGGTTAAATAGCTACCGGTATGGTTGCAGGAGAGTTCGCGCTTCTTCAAGGAAGCTCCCACAGCCTCCTTGAAAAAGCGCTTCAACATCACTTTCCAGGACAATGCAAAGACAAGTCCATGCAGTGCTCCGCAACCACAAGAGCGCGCTAGATGCTCAGACAACTCACCTGCATCCTTTCTTGTGTTTGTGCATCTGACAATGGATTGAGGTTCGACCGATGAAAGCGCAGAACATGAGTGCAAAAAGTTATTTACACCCTGCGGGTTGTTCCGCCGGCCTTTTCAGCCAATGGTCCCAAGATGCGGATTACCTTTTGCGTCAAGAGGAAAGACTGCAACAGAGCAGAAAAAGTAACAGCATCATCCAGAACACAGCCGGAGCAACAGAGGAGCCTACATGAAATGACGTGCATTATGATACAATAAGAGAACAGGGAGATGAAATTGGAGGATGCAAAGTATAGCCTGCCAAGCAAGAAGACAAATTATATGACATGTGACACAATGAGCGAAGTAGACCGTGCGAAGCAGCAAACGTACATAGCATTCCGTCAGACATGATACAAGAGAGTAATGCGGACATGTGTGGCATGGTGATTTCCAAGCACTCTGAGTCTGCAAAAAATGATAGATACGTAAGTGCAGGTGCAAAACCTGAGAAAAACGCATGCAAAGCAGCATGGACAACGACAAGAGAAGAACGACGATAAGAAGGAAGCGCACACAACCTTTCACTTTAGCTATGATATATGTGAGCTACATACATTCAGAATGTTCTTGGGGGGGAGGGGGGGTCAAGTTAGACGAGGCAAAAACTTGCTCCGGAGACACTTTCCTTATTACATATAGATTCAACATAACTTAAGCTACATACAAGCCACATTGATAAAACACGCCGGCGCCGGCGGATTAAGGTTTTGTTGATTTTTCAGAAACCAGTGTGGTGAGCGTGTGCAGTTTCCAATCGTTTTTGCACATATCGTGCCATTTTGTGGCCATAATGCACAACAGGCAATCCTTTTGAAAGCAATGAGAACCCGATATTCAAGAAAGAAATTCAGAATCGTTTAATCAACAAAGGAAACAAAACACAAAACCAAAAAAGATCGGGTCTTCTCGCCAGCGCGCTTCCGCTGAGATGTAGTCAGCGTCCATCGTTATCTCTGGCTCATGGTGGTGTTGAATGATAATCATATACATTGGAGAGTCCACTTTCTCTGGACAACGAATCCCAGTAATTATTGGTTGTAGTTGTGGTCTTTTGCGTTTAGCGTCGTGTGGCCTGTTGGTTGCCATTCCTGAAGGGATTCACGATGCCCCGAACTGCGCACTACTATTGCTTCTACCACGGCAACACTACTACTACTACTACTACTACTACTACTACTACTACTACTAGCACTACTACTACTACCACTAGCATTACAAGTAGTTCCCGGGCAAGCCGGCGGCGGAAGTTTCCTATAAGAAGAAATTGACCTATAGGAGTGTCCACGTTCTCTCCAACATGCGCGTCCTCCAGTCAAACGCACGCGCTCCGGACTTTTGACCCACGGGATTCCACGTGTGTAAGGTGTGTGTGCCCCCTGCGAGAGATGACACACATCCGGCCACCACGACTTGCCAAGGATGCGGTCCACATCGACACACATCCCACCGTGGCATTCTTCAGTGGCGGCAAACCTTGCATATCACACATCGAACTGAATGGAATCCGAATTTGCATGTAAAATCTGTCTTGAACTCTGAGACTATGTGTGATGAGTCTTGTATAATGAGGGGTGTATGACAAGTGATGAATGATGAGTGGTGTATGTTGAGTGGTGTATGATGAGTGGTGTATGACGAGTGGTGTATGCTGACTGGTGTATGATGAGTGGTGTCTTGATCAGCAGTTGAATGTCCTGTCCTGCATAACTGCAACCAAATACTATCAGTATGAACTGAACGTGCAAGCCGCAAGAGATGACTCAGCAGCGAGAGATGACTCAGTCGCGAGAGATGACTCAGCCGCGAGAGATGGCTATAGCGAGAGCTGACTCAGCAGCGAGAGATGAATGAGCAGCGAGAGATGACTCCTCCACGTACTGTTCGCCAGTACAACTCTAGTTGTACTACGAAGTCGCCAGTCCTCAGCTTCTAGCTGCACAGATTGCTCCGCGTGCTGAAGTTGTACTACAAAGTCGCCAGTTCTCATCGTCCAGCTTGCCAGATACTCCGCGTGCTGAAGTTGTACTACAAAGTCGCCAGTTCTCAGCTTCCAGTTCTACAGATTGCTCCGCGTACTAAAGTTGTACTAGAAAGTCCCCAGTTCTCACCATCCAGCTCCACAGATACTCCGCGTACTAAAGTTGTACTACAAAGTCGCCAGTTCTCAGCTTCTAGCTGCACAGATTGCTCCACGTACTAAAGTTGTACTAGAAAGTCGCCAGTTCTCAGCTTCCAGCTCCACAGATACTCCGCGTACTAAAGTTGCACTAGAAAGTTGCCAGTTCTCAGCTTCCAGCTCACAAATTGCTCCGCGTACTAAAGTTGTACTAGAAAGTCGCCAGTTCTCAGCTTCCAACTCCACAGATACTCCAAGTACTAAAGTTGCACTACAAAGTCGCCAGTTCTCATCGTCCAGCTCGCCAGATACTCCGCGTACTAAAGTTGTACTACAAAGTCGCCAGTTCTCAGCTTCCAGCTCTACAGATTGCTCCACGTACTAAAGTTGTACTAGAAAGTCGCCAGTTCTCAGCTTCCAGTTCTACAGATTGCTCCGCGTACTAAAGTTGTACTAGAAAGTCGCCAGTTCTCACCATCCAGCTCCACAGATACTCCGCGTACTAAAGTTGTACTACAAAGTCGCCAGTTCTCAGCTTCTAGCTGCACAGATTGCTCCACGTACTAAAGTTGTACTAGAAAGTCGCCAGTTCTCAGCTTCCAGCTCCACAGATACTCCACGTACTAAAGTTGCACTACAAAGTCACCAGTTCTCATCGTCCAGCTCGCCAGATACTCCGCGTACTAAAGTTGTACTACAAAGTCGCCAGTTCTCAGCTTCCAGCTCCACAGACTGCTCCGCGCACTAAAGTTGTACTAGAAAGTTGCCAGTTCTCAGCTTCCAGCTCACAAATTGCTCCGCGTACTAAAGTTGTACTACAATGTCGCCAGTTCTCAGCTTCCAGCTCACAAATTGCTCCGCGTACTAAAGTTGTACTACAAAGTCGCCAGTTCTCAGCTTCCAGCTCCACAGATACTCCGCGTACTAAAGTTGTACTACAAAGTCGCCAGTTCTCATCGTCCAGCTCGCCAGATACTCCGCGTACTAAAGTTGTACTACAAAGTCGCCAGTTCTCAGCTTCCAGCTCCACAGATACTCCGCGTACTAAAGTTGTACTACAAAGTCGCCAGTTCTCATCGCCCAGCTCGCCAGATATCCGCGTATTAAAGTTGTACTACAAAGTCGCCAGTTCTCATCGCCCAGCTCGCCAGATACTCCGCGTACTAAAGTTGCACTACAAAGTCGCCAGTTCTCAGCTTCCAGCTCCCCAGATGCTATGCCTGCCACGAAATCTGCGCATGGACGTTGACAAAGTGCTGTGCCTGCCAGGACATCTGCACATGGAGGTTCACAAAGCGCTGTGCCTGCCAGGAAATCTGCACATGGAGGTTCACAAAGTACTGCACCTGCCACGAAATCTGCACATGGAGGTTCATAAACTGCTGCACCTGCCACGACATCTGCGCATGGAGGTTCACAAAGTGCTGCACCTGCCACGAAATCTGCACATGGAGGTTCACAAAGTGCTGCACCTGCCACGAAATCTGCACATGGAGGTGCACAAAGTGCTGGGCCTGCCACGAAATCTGCACGTGGAGGTTCACAAAGTGCTGCACCTGCCACGAAATCTGCACATGGAGGTACACAAAGCGCTGCACCTGCCACGAAATCTGCACATGGAGGTGCACAAAGTGCTGTGCCTGCTAGGAAATCTGCACATGGAGGTTCACAAAGTGCTGCACCTGCCACGACATCTTCACTTCAAGAAACAAGTGAAAACTCTAATCCCAATGGACGGACGATTCCGAGAATGACCCGAGACCGTCTCGCAACCGTCGTTCCGCAGACCTTGCCTTACCAGCATCGGAGCCACCGGTTCCATTGAAAAATACAGCATTTCGTGCCTTCGCTATCTCTCCACAACGCATTTTGTCTTGCGCCTGCTACGAAATCTGCACATGGAGGTGCACAAAGTGCTGTGCCTGCCACGAAATCTGCACATGGAGGTTCACAAAGTGCTGCACCTACCACGACATCTGCACATGGAGGTTCACAAAGTGCTGCACCTGCCACGAAATCTGCACATGGAGGTTCACAAAGTGCTGCGCCTACCACGACATCTGCGCATGGAGGTTCACAAAGTGCTGCGCCTGCCAGGTAATCTGCACATGGAGGTGCACAAAGCGCTGCACCTGCCACGAAATCTGCACATGGAGGTTCACAAAGTGCTGCACCTGCCACGACATCTTCACTTCAAGAAACAAGTGAAAACTCTAATCCCAATGGATGGACGATTCCGAGAATGACCCGAGACCGTCTCGCAACCGTCGTTCCGCAGACTTTGCCTTACCAGCTTCGGAGCCACCTGTTCCATTGAAAAATACAGCATTTCGCGCCTTCGCTATCTCTCCACAACGCATTTTGTCTTGCGCCTGCCACGAAATCTGCACATGGAGGTGCACAAAGTGCTGTGCCTGCCACGAAATCTGCACATGGAGGTTCACAAAGTGCTGCACCTACCACGACATCTGCACATGGAGGTTCACAAAGTGCTGCACCTGCCACGAAATCTGCACATGGAGGTTCACAAAGTGCTGCACCTGCCACGAAATCTGCACCTGGAGCTGGAGTTGCCTGGAGCTTGAGCTGTTGAAACCAGAGCTGGTGTATGAGCGGTGTATGATGACTGGTGTATGATGAGGAGTGTGTGACAAGTGATGTATGATGAGTAGTGTATGATGAGTGGTGTATGATCAGTGGTGTATGATGAGTGGTGTATGATGAGTGGTGTATGATGAGTGG
>CAXAMN010028140.1:514252-527266 GCA_963970005.1 Durusdinium trenchii | reverse complement strand
TGGTGTATGATGAGTGGTGTATGATGAGTGGTGTATGATGAGTGGTGGTTCAACAGCTATGTCCGTAACACGGAAGTTTTGCACACTAAACTTCCTTTGACTACCATTAGCACTACCACTACTATTATTATTACTACTACTGGTACTACTACCACTACTACTACTACTAATACTACTACCACTACTACTACCACTACTACTACTACCACTACTACTACTACTACTACTCCCACTCCTACTCCTACTCCTACTTACTACTCCTACTACTACGACCACTACTACTACTACCACCACTACTACCACTATTACTACCACTACTACTACTACTACTATTACTACGACGACGACTACTACAACTACTACTACCACTACGACTACTACTACTACTACTAATACCACTACTACAACGACGATTATAACGACTGCTACTACTACTACCACTACTACTACTACAACTACTAAGAATTTCTATTGATCTTTTTATATTGAAAATTTATGAATTCGAAAAATGCATAGGATATTATAATAGGCCGTATAGGTGATTTTTTTAAAGCTAAAATATCGATATGTTGATATTCGATATCGTTTCGTTAATATTTGTAGGCTTTTGGGAAAAATGTTGGGCGATGTTATTGGTTGCATAACGTTAAATTGGTAAATAATTTTATTTATAAATATTTATTCCTTAAATATTTATTAATATAGGATATATGATATTATAATAATAGGTGTTTGAAAATAGATGATTTTGATTTATAATATATTTTAGAGGATGATAAGATATTAGGATTTGAATTGCTAATGGAGGTTAAGATTATTAAATAAAGGATATAAAGAAATATTAAATAATATAACGATATATTTGATTGTTCGATAAAATTAATATAAATTATACTATATTTTTTATAATTTGGATGGATTATTAGAATATTATTTTTTATATATATTTTTAATAATTATACGATATTTATAGAAATTTATTTTAGAATCGAATATTAATTGAACTTACTTTATATTATAGTAAAAATTACGAATTACATTAATGATTTTTTTATTTGATTTATATGATTGATTGATATTAATTTTATTTAAAAATTTTATGTTTAATAATATAAAAATACGAATGTTATGATATATATATTAAAAAAATATTAATATTGTATTTTATTATGCATTTTAATCGGATTATATTGATTTAGTTATTGATAAATTTAAAGAAGGATTTATTTTTTTTTTTAACGAAAATTTATATTTTTTTATATTATTGTAATTCGAAATTTATAATATTATATTAATGGAATATTTATTGAAAATTATTTTTATATATCGTTGAAATATAAGTATTTTTTAAAAGGAATTATAAATGAAAAAGAAATATATATTTATATTATTTTTTAAATTAAATAAATAAATTTAAAAAAAAAATATAATTATATTGAAAATATTTTAATTTTAAATAGAATATTTATTTTTATAAATTTATTTTACCTATTGGAATTATTTTTGGAATTGGAGTTTGCCCAAAATTTATAGGTTAAAAAAGGAATGGGAAGTAGATTATAATGGTGCAAAAAAAACGACGCAAATTTTATAATTATTAAATATATAACTTAAAAATATCTAATACGTTAATGATTTCTTGTATGCTTGCTATATACATTATCTATCCGATTTATTGCAAAATTTGAAAGATTATTAACCCATCCGAATTGCTTGCTATACCGATATGACATCTCCAAAATGAAACAAAACCCATCAAATTCCTGTGCTTGTGGGGTCTTTTGGGAAGGACGTCTAGCCCTTGTCTGTTTTTTAACTCCTTGACACAGGTCTTTGTATGATGATTCAATACATCCTCGGAAATTACGATCTTGAGGTTCAAATTTCTTGGTTGAAATGCAACATATTGTTATCTTTCCTTCAATTTATTTGGTCTATTGGCGGCCATTCCTGGTGGAAAATTCCCCTCTACAAATGATTAAAATTTTCTCCACGGCGCCCTTTCGAAGATTGGAGCTTGGAGAAAACAGCTGGATCAGGATGACGCCTTTGAGCTCCTGACCGAAATTATTTAGGTCAATTTTTATTTTGTTGTAGCATCCGCGTGCCTAAATCATGTCGATCTTTGTTCATTATTGTGGGAAGTTCCATCATAAGCTTTTGCGAGAAAAAAATTCATTCCCTGACCCAATCCCAGGACGCAATTTGCTTTGTCGTGTATCGCTTAGCAAGGAGCCCAACGACAGCGTTGCGGCCCCTGCTTCATTGTCCTCCAGATTGACCTCCTGGCGAAAAGAAAGACGATGGCTTAAATGTAGGAGCTGTGATTGATGCAGGATGCCCAAAATTGTGATTTTCATCGAGGCAAAGCTGCAGGGTGTGGCATCATATTAATCTTCTCCTTGACATTTCAAGGCATGGAATCCTGCACGGCCTCCTTCCTCAGAACAATGAGGTGGCTTTGAATCTGGCCAAGGCAAGGCTTGAGTATTTGAGGTCTGCATATTGGCCGATCAAGTATATCCTGGTCCTGGAGACCGAGGAAGGCTTTCTTTTTGGTTAAGATTCCAACGGGTTATAATGGATGAAATTATGATTCGATCTAAGGGATAACCAGACCAACAATGGTTCATTCAATCTATCCAAAAATAAACTTGGGGAAATCCATTTCTGGAACTATTCCGAAAGATCAACATTGTCATTTCCAAACCTGGTCTGGATTCTAATCGCCCACCTTTCCTTCCATAAAGGATTGATGGTGAATTCCCATTCATTTCCTTCGTTTGAAGGAGCAAAAAAAGTTTGGAATATTTGTGGTGAACATATGTTTTTTCGTCGGTCTTGGTTTCGGATGAAAGGGAAGAGGATGGGGAGATCTTGAGCGAAGGCTTGCCGTGGACTTTGGCAAGATATGGTTGAGGTTGTGCTCACGTCCATGGTGTTTGTTGCGAGTTACGCCGGGATCCCGGTTCCATCTCGAACATTAATATTTAAATGTTCCTGTGTAACACGCTATATTGGATTTTTGCCGTTAGAATCAAGGTGTATGCTAGGTCAAACAATCAACTATATATAATGCGTGGCATCGTTTCGGCACCACTTCAGTGCTGCTCGGGCCCTTTGTTGCAACGCGCGGCACTGCGATGGCAAAGGGGGCCCAGTGGGCTCACATGCATTTTCGCAGATGTCCATTCCATCAAAATTCTCCCGGTGCGAGGTGCTGAATTTTTATCAACGAACAAGCAATTTAAATACATTCACATCCGTCCCTTCACAACATGATATGCAAAAAGACGCGCATTTACCAGTTGCGTCCACCCTTCAATGGTAGACATAAGTGATATCACAATGTTGGGGCCCTCTATGTACACTGCTTGGTTCCAGTACCCCATTTGCGTTTTACAAAGTTTCAATTGGATCGCATTAAAGAACTTCAAAAAAACTTACAATAGAAAACCACGAAACGCAAACGGAACGATCCACACTTGCGCCAAGAAACAATGTCGATGGGATTGAAGGAACTGTTGGTGGTGCAGTTGTCCCTCAGGTCGGGTCATCAGGTGCAGTTGTCCCTCAGGTCGGATCATGATTTCATACACAGAACCCGTTCGAGTCTCAACCAAAAAGGCTTTCTCCTTCTCCAGAGCCAGACATGTTTGGTCATCCAATCTGCACACCTCAAAAGCCAAACCTTGCCTTCTCTTCCCAGCTATCGTGTTGGTTTTGACCAGCGTTGCTATGGTGCCACTTATTTGGATGATGATGGACAACGGCCGCCAAGATCCCAAGCCACCTCACCAGGAGGCAGGCCGTGGAGGCTTCCATTCTTGCCCTTTGAATGTTGAAAACATGCGATCGAGAAATTTATTAGATATATACTGGAAAATACAACTTGGTATTTTAACTTATATAACATGTTCAAAAATATTTTATCGGTATGGTGCGCGTGGGGTTCCCTGCTCCAGCAGCAAATGGTCCCGGCACAGTGCACGCGCTCGTCCACGGAAGACGTCTGCGGAACCATGCGGGTCACCATGAGGCCCAGCAACAATGAATCAACAAGGCAATTATTTGACACCATGGGGGCAAGCCATCATGAGGGTTAGGCCTTCCGCTTCCAGTTCGCACAACCAACCAACCGTTCTGGCCCAGCGAGGATGCTTTGTGACCTCCCGACCCAGTGCCCCAATTGCATAGGATAGATCAGGACTGCTTCTCACCGACATTCACAGGATCTTCCTACCAATCGCTTGGGCCTGTCTCACATCCTCAATCTTGATCTCTTCATCGACCTCCATTGCGGGGAGATGTTCCTTGGGCAATGGTGTGGATCTTTTTCCCCAAACAGTTTACTGTTGGGGTTTCTCAATGCCTCAGATCTCTCGAAAAAGAAAACTTAGTGCAATTGTGGATGGATTTGGATTGCCTTGGTGCAGGCAACTTGGCGGGTCACATTCGCGTATCATGCGGTGTGGTGGCATTGCACTGGTGACTTTGATCTCCAGAATCGGCCTGGGCAGCAGGCTTGATACATCGCAAATCTGGCCACAATCTAGGAGTTGATGGGTCACTCGGCTCTGTTTCTGATGAATCCCGTCATGGTTCCATGCTGGCTTTGGTCAACCAGGTCATTGATTGAATCGTTGAAAGCGACTAACTTTGTGCACGGAGGTGGAATCGAGAAAAGGATAATGTGTTTTTTTAAATTCCAAACAATTCAGGAGGTCGTGTTTTGATTTGGCCCGCTTTGACCATGGCCAACCTGAAAAACCCAAAGCATTGAAGGGACACAAGCCATTGAGTGGCCGCAAACCAAGCCAGGATTGCTTTTGAGAAGATTGACATGATGCGAAACTGTGCAGATTTGTCTTGATGAAACGCCAAGCTCCACACAACAATCACAGGAGCTTGTTCGTCTATGCAAAAAAAAAACTTGAGTCTTTTTGGACGCTGGTTGCTGGAAAAAGGTTTGACTATCTTCACCACCCAAGAGGATTGGGAGTAACACCGAATAATTTCATTCGACAACAACATCAAGAATTACACAGAATGAGCCAGGGTCTTCTTCTGTGGCAAAAGGATGAGCATCCAAAACAAAAGCAAAGAGGCTACCAACAATACATCAAGCTGAAAAGCTTGCCGAAAGCGAGGATGGCTTTCCTCGTGTGCTGGCCATGTTGGATGAATGCTTCACGAGTTGAAGCTCCACGTTGTTCAGAACAAACATTCCTCACGTATCGTTCAGAGTACAAGGAGAGGCAGCGTGAAACAGAAAAACACGGTGACCATCCAGAATGTCCCCAATCTTCATGAAGGAGCAGTCGACTTCCAAAGCTGTTTTGAGCAAACTGGTCGTTCATCCTGTCAAGTCCTTCTCAACATGAAGACATGATTGACGTCTCTGGCGTGGCAGTGAACTATCACGATGATCTTGGAGGAATATACGGCCTCAAGCTGCTCAAAAACAGCGCAACCAGCAATAGTGTCAGGAAGCAAAAAAAAAATGGTATTTTTGTTTTAAGGTGTAGGCCTCGTAGTCAATCTCCTCATCCTCATAGGTTCGGTCAAGGATTCACGACCAGTGTTTCTGCTTTTCCAGGTTGGGTTGCGATGTCGAGGAAGTTCGGAAGTCGTGTCTAAACAACAAAATTAACACCTTGATCGTTGGAAATCTCTGTGTCACTGCCACTGAGACGGCACCAGCTGACGTTTTTCCATTGTTTACTGCAGCACTCCTCAGCAAAACACAACCAATGATCGCTGTGTGAAATTACATCCATTGTTCATATGAAATTACATCACTGCAGTTCTTGAGTGAGGTTACCACTGCTGCTGTAGACTTTCCCAGCTTGGAAGTAACCAGAGCTCTTCCCTGAGGAGAAAGAAAACATCGAATCTATGGGTGATGGGAATCCCCACGGGGGACCAATACTGGTCGTTTAATCTTGACCAACATGAATGGCTGCGCTGGAGGAACAACTTGCCTCTGAGCTCAATGACTGGAAAGGGGCTGCGGTGATTCTCTTCCTGACTTTGTTCGCCTGAACCTTTCAGATCCACTTCCATTCATTTTCCCTTCTGCTTTCGCATTCAATTCATTTTACAAACCTTTTCACATCCCTGCAACAAAGCTGCACATTCGAGTTGCCAAACCAGATAAAGCTGCCGCTTTATTCTCCCTTTTCAGTTGACATATGACCGTGGTTGCCTGTTTGCCATCAGAACTGACTTGGAAAGCAAAAATAACACAAGACTTTTGGAAAGCAAAAATAATATCGTGAATATTCATCGTGCCTCAGAAAATGGTTTCCACGAACAGAATTGAGACAAAATGGGGAGTGGACCTCGACTAAAACCAATCGTTCAAATTCTGCTCTGAAAGGACCGAAGTCATCTTCGTTACCATGTGGCTCATGCACAATGTCTGGCATTTCACTTATCTACTCACTTGAGATGCTTTTGCATGGGAATTCCGAAGAACAGCTGCCGCCACACCACGTCCGAGTCATGGGCATCGGCCGCGCTCGCAGAATTGGCTTGAGGGGGGAAGAACCTCCTTATGAAGGTCGACCAGATGGAAAAAATCCTTGCACACTTTGCCGGTCCACAGGCCGTTAACAACAAATGTCTCGACCTGCTCAAATCATCCAACATGAACTTCCCCTTTGAATTTCGATTGAAATCAAGATTTTATGCACAACAAAAAACGCCGTGCTCTTATGGTTGTTTTGCACACTGCTGTCCTCTGTGTTCCCAAAAATTTTTGCGTAATATTTTCGCGAACACACCATGGATTTCGTGCCCATAAAAAGCGCTTTAGATCAGTCTCACGCAGGGGCCACCTATCTTCTTCCTCAGCGACCACAACCAAAGCTACCAAGTGTTGTTCATTTAAAAAAATGGTGTGTTACATTGATTTATTTTGAATATTCATTTTAAATGGTATATTGTACTTTTAACGAACTTTTTATATTTTTCAATTTTGTCAATACATTGGATTCAGTTTCTTGCATAGAAGCATATGAAACGAAAAAATCTTTGGAAATACGAATTACTTTCAAGATTCATAAAACCCTAAATTAATTTTTAATCCTGTTGCTGCAGTTATTTTTGCACTTGTGTTTGGCCGGGCAGAGGCGCGACTTGTAATCTTGAAGTGATAAAATACTGCCCGGAACAAGTAGTGTTAGGGCAGCGAATCCGGTTCCGTTACCAATGTTAAGATCAACAGTTGGTAGCTTAGGTTATGGTGGCTGTGAAATGAATTGAATGTGAAAGTAGAAGGGGAAAATGAAATAGAAGTCGATCTCAAAGGTTCGCGAACGATGTCGCAAAGATGGTCACCGCACCGCCAGGCACCAAGCTCAGAAGCCAGTCGTACCTCCCAACGTAACCATTCAGCCACGGTCGCGCGGCCCGCCCTTGAGCCGAACCACCAAAACATCAAGAATTCATAATCCTAAGTTCATAGAGTGAAATTCTCAAATATTTTATTCAAAATATTATTAAATTTATTTAACCTTGATTAATATAATATTTCTATATAAATATTGTATCAAAATATTAAATTTAAGTGTAAAATTTATAATGCATTTACATATATCATTATTAAAAATGGTATAATTTCTCTTATATGTGCATGCAAATATTAAAACAAAATATCAATGTATATGTTCAAGAAATACTCAATAAATATATAAAATCAAACAACCAAATATGATCCAAAATTAATTATAACGAATAAAGTTAAAAGGAAATATTCTTTTTTTTATGCTAACGGTTCTTTTTTTATGCTGGATTTGGGTGGGTTCATTTTTTTATGCTAACGGTCTTTTTTTATATGCTGAGGGTCTTTATTTTTATGCTGAGGGTTTCTATTTTTATGCTGAGGGTTTGTATTTTTATGCTGAGGGTTTAGTTTTATTTTTATGTTAACGAATGTAATTGTCGCGGGATTTTATTTGAAAATGAATTGTCGCGGGGCTTTAGTGGAGAATGTAATTATCGCGGGGCTTAGTAAAGCATGTAATTGTCGCGGGGCTTTATTGGAAGGGCGGCGGCTCATCTGCGCATATAGATTTAACTCATCTGCGCTCACACATTTTGTTAACACTTGCGCCTATCTGTGCACACAGATTTGACTCATCCGCGCACACAGTCCATCGGGGAAACTCAAGTGCGCACACAGGCCCTTTCCCGCATGTTTGCTCACTTTAAAAGGGTCGTCAAGATGGAATAGCCACTTCCTCCTCTAAATTTTACCCTGCCCACAAAAGGGTAAGTCAAGTTGAAATGACAACATCTTTCTCTAAAATTTACCCACCCGAGGGTTACCAAAGGGTTCTCAAAATTCTATCCTGCCCACAAAAGGGTGAATCAAGTTAAAATGGCAATATCCTCCTCTAAATTGTATTTTCGGGTGGTTCACCAAAGGATAAATCAACTTATAAGGGCAACATCCTTCTTTAAATTTTACCTTGCCCATAAAAGGGTAAATCAAGTTGAAATGGCAACATCCTTCTCTAAATTTTACCCTTGGGTGGCTCACCAAAGGGTGAATCAATTTGGCATGACCACTTCCCTCTTTAAACTTTTTCCCTGCATAGCCTACAAAAGGGTATGTCAAATTAGAATGATCATTTCCTTCTCTAGATTTTACCCTGCCCACAAAGGGGCGAGTCAAGTTAAAATGGCAACATCCTTCTCTAAATTGTACCCTCGGGTGGCTCACCAAAGGGTAAGTCAATTTAGAAGAACAATATCCTTCTCTAAATCTTATCCCTGCCCACAAAAGGGTGACCAAGTTAAAATAACCACTTCCTTCTTTAAATGTTACCCCTACATTGCCCACACAAAGGGATATAACAACATCCTTTTCTAAACTTTACCCCTACATCGCCTACAAAAGGATAAATCAAGTTAAAATGGCAATATCCTTCTCTATATTTTATCCTCGGATAACTCACCAAAGGATAAGTCAACTTAGAATAATCACTTCCTTCTTTAAATTTAATTCCTACCTTGCCCACAAAAGGGTAAGTCAAATTAAAATAATAACATCCTTCTTTAAATTTTACCTCGAGTAACTCACCAAAGGATAAGTCAACTTAAAAATCCCTCTCACGATATAAATATAAGAACAACGACGAACATAACATACCTTTTTTATGCCATACAATACAATATTACACAAAAAACATTTAAAGCCAAATAATTACTAAAACTCCCCGACGATTATATTCGATAACACCCCGACGCTTACATTCGATACTAAAAACCCCCGACAATTAAATTCTATACTAAAACTCCCCGACAATTACATTCGGTACTAAAGCCCCTCGACAATTACGTTTTATACTAAAACCTCCTAAGAATTACTTTCTGTACTAAAACCTTCCGACAATTACTTTTTATACTCAAACCTCCCGACAATTATTTACTATACTAAAAACCTCTCAAAAATTACTTTCTGTACTAAAACCTATCGACAATTACATTCTATATTAAAGCCTCCCGACAATTACATTCTACACTAAATCCTCCTAACAATTACATTCTACACTAAAACCCCCCAACGTAACCTCTTCCCACAATACCACATAAAAAAAAAAGAACCCTTAACATAAAAAACCATTAGCATAAAAAAAAAAAATCATAAACAAAAAATTACAAGCATAATAAAAAAAACCATTAACATAAAAAACCCACTATAAGCATTAAAAAAAAAAACACATCCCAAAAGCACACCAACCCCGCTATAAGCATAAGAAAAAAAACCATTAGCATAAAAAAAAACACCCAACCCAATTTAAAATAAATCAAGATTATTTATAATAAATCATACGAAATTCGAATCCGCGACCGACGACGTCGGAACGTAATAAAATTACTCAATAATACATAACCCAAGACGAAAACAAAATATACTATATTTAAAAATCGAAATATATAAAATAATATATTATTTAGAAAGAAATCCGAACCGCAACGGAAATCATAAACCAATAAAAAAAAACAAGATTAAAAAAGAAAAGGCAAACATATAAGAAATAATCTAATTATTTCGAATATTTTTCTTCAGAAATCCGCGTATTTTTATTCGATCGCACCCCAATCCGTAATATTAATACTAATTATCATAAATTTTCCCATACAAAAATGCGATTTGGGGTTTATAATACAATTGAAACGTCCTGTATAAAGTTCGATTACCTTTGATTCCCCCAATCAATCTATTCTTTCTTTTTTCCTTGATGCGATGCTTGGTCCCTCATTGGCAAGTTATTTGCTTTTTTCACTTCATTTGCTGAGCGCAAACTTTGTGCACATCCCAGCGATAGCCTGAATCATCAATACAAATTGCCAGAAACAGACCGGAGAGCTAAGAAGAAATGCAGTGACGCGCAAACTTCACCCTAATTTTCATGAAAGTATGCCTGGAAGAATAGGCTGAAGATGGAACATGTAGATATAGGTCCACCTCAGCTTGGAGGAGGAAAACAAAAGATATCTCTGGTGCCGATGAAGCGGAATCAATGAGCCATTCCTTGAGATAAAAAAGAACTGAGCTGCAGGATGGCAAAAATGCCCCACATGAAGACATGAAGGATATCCATAACGGACACTTCAACGATCTCGCCTCAGCCAACCACGGAAAGAAATGAAAAACCAGACAAAAAGCTGAAGATAGGAAAGAATCGGGGTGCCTCACTACTAGTAGCAAGAAGCTACTAGGAACAAAGAGCATCGCTATTAGGAGCGATCGGACGCTGCGAACGTAGGAAAGAACAGGACTCTCTGTGAAGCCGTGGAGCCTGCTTGCACAAAGGTGGACTGGGTGCGGAGCATAGATCGCTCTGAGGCAAAGGTTCGGTAGAGCAACTCCGGCAGAAGCACCTAGTGCTTCCGCAGAACTTTCTGTCTTTCTTTCCTTCAGAAAGAAGCATTGTTTTCGACCTTTTCTTCTTTTTTTACCCTTTTCTGGGCACAGGTTCTAAACCGCGAACAAGAACTACTATCTTGACAGGATACACTCCAAAATCATTGGAGCACTTGATTGTGCCGGGTTGCAATAAATTCCAAAGCCAAAGCATCCAAGAAAAGAGCAGGGAGATCTGTCGAAGAGAGAATCCAATGGCAGCCCAGCAAGTTTAACAACAGAGCTGCACAAATCCGAGGTAAAAAGCAACCTGTGCGGTACCAGGGAGTTCGTGCGCGGCTTCAAACGTCGGGCGGAAGCATAAGTGTGCAATGCAGACCCACGAAGACTTCTGCTAGAAAGCAGGTGTGCCAAGCGACCCATACAAAGGGATGCCTTCATACCCCTGGTCAATCCGACCTTAGTTGCAAAGAAGCTCTTGGACATGGGAGAATGCGGATCCATCCAATCAAAGAACTGTGTCTTGGTGAGATCCAAGTTGAAAGGCTCTTTGATTGACCTTTCCAACCTTTGGCCTCATACAATGTTGGTTCCGGTCAAAGTCAAGTCAAAGGATTCATCCTCTCCGATCTGAGCCATCTCATGCCATCTCACCATACCAGCAAGGGCTTCGCTACTAGGAGCAAGGACGCTACTAGGGGCGCCTGGCATCACTGCTAGTAACAAACTTGGTGTCTTCATATTGAACCGCATTGAACCAAGGCGGCAATGGTGCGGTTGCTTGGCCCATGGTCCTTGGCTCCGCCAAGCGATGACTCCCCATTCCTCTCTTTTTCAGGAACCAAGGCGTGAGACCGACGGACCTTTGCGGCACCGGGCTTTCGGAAGCTCTCAAGGAAAGGAGTTCCAACAAGAAGCCCAAGCCTTCAACGCTCCAAGCCGAGCCTCCAAGCACTGGGTCACTGGCGCGATGGGTGTGACCCAAAGCAAATCCTCAGCATCTTTGACTTTTTGCCAACAATTTAGATGGATCTTCTTTCACGGTAATGCCTACGCACCGGCTGCTTCTTATACTCATCCTTCATGAAAACATAGGCCTGAGGTTGATCAAAGTTGGGCATACAACGGTTTGCTCACCACAGTATACAAGTGCTGCCTCATGCCTTGAACTGGTTTCTCGGAGTGTACTGTTCAAAGAACTGCAAAGAGCTGGACATGTCTACCTACCGTTTTGTCAAAGCGAACTTCAAGACTTGTGGAGCCGCGGAACAAGTGGTAACTGCTGGTCGAACAGGATCTTTTCCACAAGTCATCTCAACCGTATCCTCTGCGAAAATTAAGGCATAAATGATCCGCTTTAGATGGAGTAGCCTGGAAAATCAAACAAACACTTCAGGCAAGTGAGAAAGATGACACCTTTTACCACGCCTTTAGGGCCTAGGATCTTTTTCACTATTCCAAAAAGCAACACACACCAAACGAACATTGGAGACAGCGAATAGTCGCATTTTTTCGACAAATCAACCACATGAATGAATGCGTTCCACACCGTAGACGCCTCGCTCGTCCAAGGCTCGTAGGCCAAGATACTGGCGGAGCGCACCTCTGCGATGCAGGTCAAGGTCCAAATGAAGACGATGGACTCAGCGCGGTGGCGCGTGCACATGTCACAAACACATGTCAACACATGCCGTGCACCAGTGGGTTCCAAGTGTGAAATTAGAAGGACCACCTATGGGTGCGTCGCATTGGGGGACGTCTCTTCTTTTGGCCAAGGAACCGCAGTGAAAAGCGGCTGTGACAGCGGGATGTTGCAGATCTTCGCTTGGTCGCTGGAGGACAAGGAGCTGAAAGCTTCCTCGTTGGGTACTGCACCAGTCTTCCCACGCCAGAAGCCATTCACTGTCTCCTCCACTTCAGCCCCATACAGGGCTTTCTCGTAAAGGCCTGGTTGAAGTCGTGAAGATGTAATCCAAACACCACTAGGAGCAAGGACGCTACTAGTAGCTCCTGGCATCGCTCCTAGGAACAAGAAGCTAGTAGGGGCTCCTGGCATCCCTACTCGTACTAGGAGCAAGAAGCTACTAGGGGCTCCTGGCATCGCTACTAGGAGCAAGAAGCTACTAGGGGCTCCT
>CAXAMN010028140.1:453776-498374 GCA_963970005.1 Durusdinium trenchii | reverse complement strand
ACCACAAGCGCCCAGCCTGTGAAAAGAAGTGGGAGACAGACAAGCCAGCCGGGAACCCGACCACAACCGCCCAGCCTGGGAGACACATGAAAAGAATTGGGAGACAAATGAAAAGAACTGGGAGAACCCGACCAGACCATCCAGCACCAAGGCGACCATTCTTTAAAGCATTGAGAACCCCTAACAGTAAACTGTTTGGGGAATAAAAAATAGACATGTTGCAACTTCCAGGACTTTAGGACTATGGGACAGCTTGTGCGAGATACATCTCCAAACCTTCTGTTTTCGCTGGGTAGTTCTGATGGCTTCAGGTCCTCAAGCTTCATCTATCTCTCCTCCGCAACTCCCCCGGCCCTCGAAAGCGGAGAAAGCGGCACCGTCTCTGCGTCGCTGCCCACCATGGATTGGAAGCTGGAGCTGACCTGGACGTCCCCACGTGTGCGTAGGCGTGGGAGCGTGGTTTACAATAGAAGGTGATTCGTTGTCGGAGGCATGCGCTACAAGGCCTACAAGGCCCGGGGTTCTTTTGACAGTTTCTTCCATTAGGGGATTGAACAAGTGTTCAGCACAATTCTGAGAGAGACGACAGCCTGAACAAATGCAGCATCAACCAAGAGGTTCAACAGTGTGAGCCACCTCAACTAGAGCCATTGATGTGTGAGACACATCAAATCTTTGCGTGCTTTCCGTCTATCAAAGTAACTACTCCCCTTCGTTCAAAATCAGTTCTTTTGAGAAACACCATTCATCTTTTCAACAGGCATTTAAATGCTTGTTACTACTAGCTTCTTGTTACTACTAGTAAGGCACTTGTTACTAGAAGCGATGCACTTGTTCCTAGTAGCTTTTTTGTTTCTATTTGCTGGTTTAGACCTTGAAATGGAATGGCACGAGTGTTTCTTTTTCCTCAAACAACGGTTGAAGAAGATGTGCAGATGTGTCTCATCCAACGCTCCGTGTGTCCGGTGTGGGCCTGGGGCGAGTCGCCCAGAGTTGATGCAGATGCTTGAGAAAGTAGCAAATAGCTACTAGCAACACAGGGCATCGCTACTAGGAGCAAAGACGCTACTAGTAGCTTCTGGCCTTACTACTACTAGTAGCAAATAGCTACTTAGCAGCTACTGGTCATTTTCGCTTTCAGTTCTTTTTCCTTGGAGGCTTTTCCTGAACTGGTTCTGCACTTTGTGGAGCACATGGCGAGTGTCGTCCACTTAGCGACCAAATCCTGCACGACACATTGAGGTCCCAAGACTTACTTCAAGGCCTTCGAAACACAACACTCAAAATCTCGGAACCAAATCATCAGTACGTGAGCTATCCTGCGTCCAGTTACTCCGTGACTTCATTAAGGTAGGCGCCTACTTCATCAAGCAAGGGCAGGCTGAAAAAAGGAAAGTGCTTGTTACTACTAGCTTCTTGTTACTACTAGTAAGGCACTTGTAACTAGAAGCGATGCACTTGTTCCTAGTAGCTTTTTTGTTTTGTAGGAATCGATCCACCCAACATGAAAACGACCACGGATCGATCCACCTGCTTCGCTGTTCGTCCACCCGGTCCAACGGTACCGCGCCTTGGGCGCTGCTTTGTCAGCTGCGATTTTTACTCGTGTGAGCGCTTGAAGATGCGCCTCAGGTGTCATGGGGCGAATTCCCTAGAGCAAGCTCCTTGATGCCCTTGTTACTAGTAGCTTCTTGTTACTAGTAAAATGGGTGTCTTTCCCTCTCTCTTTTAGGTTGGAGGCCATTGCAATTGGGTTGGAGGCCATCACTAGTAAGGTGGAGGCCATCGCTATTGGGTCTCTCTTTCTCTTTCCGTCTCTCTCTCTCTCTCTTGGGAGGCTGATCGCTTTGCTTTCGGTAGCTCGGGTGAAACTTGGAGCATCTTTTTGGCTTCCCTTGTCCTGTGATAAACAGCCTGCTTTGTGGTTGGCACATGGGGTTTTATCCAGAAACCATATAAAACCATCACTCCGGCGAATGCCTAAGCATTGCAGGCGTCGGGTGCGAATGCCAGGACTTGCCGGACGACTTTGCGAAGAACTCCATGATCTCCTTCGTTGCACGGTGCAACTGCACCACATCGACTTCAGCACAACCAAACACCACCCCGTCCCGCCCAGAAACCTTGTTACTAGGAGAGAGCAACTACTAGTAATGGCCTCCAACCTACTAGCGTTGGCCTCCAACCTAGTAGCTTCTAGCTACTAGTAGCAATGCCCTTGTTACTAGTAGCGATGCCTTTGTTACTAGTAGCTTCTTGCTACTAGTGATGCCCTTTGCTGACATGCTGGGGATGAACATCTGTTCCTTTTGATTCTACGAC
This sequence comes from Durusdinium trenchii, assembly GCA_963970005.1. NCBI lineage: Eukaryota > Dinophyceae > Suessiales > Symbiodiniaceae > Durusdinium > Durusdinium trenchii. The sequence continues at coordinate 496,052 of CAXAMN010028140.1, read as the reverse complement.
TCAATTTATACACTTTCTGTGAGAATATTGCTCGATTGCTCTGCTCCATTGCTGGCAGTGAACTGGTGAGTTACTGCGCATGCTGCAGGCAGGGCCCAGCTCAGCTGGATCTGAGCGAAAAACTGTTGGATCTGTGAGATCTGTGTGAAACTTTGTACAGAAACTGAAGCACAGCTATGATGCACCACGGGCCTCCAAAGAAGGCGGTGGCATACCAGATCCTTTCGTTTAAGAAGCCTTGGCAGAGAATGTAGCTGACCAGGATCACGAGAAATCCGCCAGATGCCACGAGCAGTAGAGACAGATTGGTGCAAATCTCTCGGCGGATGGAGCTGGCTCTTCGGCAGTAGCGGAAGGCCAACCAGGTCATGAAGTCCAGTAAGATCGGGCCACAAAGAAGCCAAAGCACTAAGCCTTCGATGATGAATGACAGGGCCTCTTCATATTCATGGATGATTGCAAAGGAGGCCGCCAAATCCAAGAAGCCCCAAAAGACGGGAATCGTCACTGAGAGGCTCCAGTGTCTGGTGAAGACATCCTGCTTTAAGCGCCAGGTCACGGCCGCCAGAAGCTCCGATCGGATGCAATCTTCGAAGGCCTCGGGGCTGCCGAACCAGATGGAGACCTCGGGTCGAAGGCCGGTCGAGGCGAAACCGACCAGGCGGTGACCAGATGGAGCTCAACGAAAACCGCGGAGTCTGCTCGTTTGCCGATGTGCTCACCCAGAGGGTTTTGACAGACACACTTGACAGGGACACTTGACGGTGCACGTTAGGACTGTGATCCACCGATCTCTATGAACTTGGAAAAGAACGCAAAGAACCTCATCCTTCGTGGCCTGCTGGCTGGTGATTTCATCCTTTTCCCCTCAAAAAAATTGCTGAGATGATCTGGTGCGTCCAGGCACACATTCCTTGACGATCTCCCGGTCACACAAGAGATCCACACCTTCGAGTCGATGCCCTAGATCGCAACAGGCGCACCGGCAATCGTCGAAGCTGATGTTCTGCAACCTCTCCTGCATGAAGGAGAAGAAGAGGAGCAGCCGTCTTCCCACTAGACTTGAGGATTTGTCATGACATATTGACATGCATCAAGAATGCATCAAAAACAATCCACTACCAGGAAGACAATTTCCAAAGTGCCACCTTGCACCCAATCGGATGAGGACCGGATAAACATGGACGCAAAATGGGTCTCCACACATCTCTGCGTTGTTCCAAACTGATGCGTATCAGTAAGGGTCTTGATTACGAGAGCAAGTTGGGTCTTGATTACGAGAGCAAGTTGGGTCTGGTTTCGGGAAAGCAAGATGAGTCGGACGTCGGACTCTTTCACTTCTCTTTGGGGCCCTCCTGGAGCGTTTCCAACGAGCGGAAGTAGGCGCGCAGGGCTCCGACCATCACGTAGCCCCCGATGAAGAGGAAGAGAAGGGCGCCCAACGCGGGCAGCAACGATCCAAAGGGCCACCAGCTTGGATTGAAGGAGATGGTGGTGACCGGGAGCATCACAAAACAGATTCCCGAGAAAAGGATCATGGAACATGGGCCCAGAAAGGTGGGTCTGATGAGTAGCTTTGCTTCACTGGATCCTCGGCTCTTTAAGAAGGCGGAGAGCTCGAAGAGGCACCAGAGTCGAGTGCTCCAAGTGGGATCCCAAAGCACCATCATTTTCTCCGATCGCTTCAAGATCCCACCTAAGCTGAAAATGCTGGCTTTCTTCTCCTCCATGTTGTTCTTGTTGATGCAAATCCGATCCAAAAAGACCGGCTCTCGTGGACGCCAAAGGAGCAAGACCACCACTGCGACCACAAAGCCGCTGATCAAAGACCAGCTTGACCACTTCCAGTCAGGGCTGCGAGGGGCGCGGACAATACCAGGCAAAATGCCCAAGCTGAACAGAACCATGCTGATGAGTGAGAAGCAAAGACTGAACCTGGCCCGCTCCGCCGTAGGCGCCTACTTAAGCAAGGTAGAAACTTATTGGCTACTAGGTAGAACGCAGGATAGCTCACGCTTCTTCAAGGAAGCTCCCCCCGCCTGAGGGCGGGGGAGCCTCCTTGAAGAAGCGCTTGCACTATTCATTTGGTTCCTAGATGTTTAGGGAAGCCTAACTTATAAAGCTCATGGCCCCTCCTACTAGGGTTGGAGGCCATAGGTTGGGAGACGTTTTCACTTGGACGTGGACTCCATGGACATAGCATTTTGAAACGACCAAAATTCAAGTAGCGATGCCCGGCCGTTCCTATTAGCTTCTTGCTCCTAGTAGTAGTGCCAGGAGCCCCCTAGTAGCGAACATTGCTCCTAGTAGTACGGCCAGGAGCCCCTAGTAGCGAACATTGCTCCTAGTAGAGGAGAAAACTGGGACCTCAAGAAATTTGAAAGGTTGTTCTCTCAGCTTTCGGAACAGGACTGCTGCCCGCCCATTGTAGTGGACCAAGAGCGTCATGATCTTCATCCAAGGTCCACCATGCCATGAATGTGACCAAAAACACGAGATTTTCTCGCTCCTGAAACCTGAGTTTTGCTTGACACGAAGCGAAGCTCGAACTTTGGATTCCTGTCAGTATCCTAAAAAACTACCAAAGTGCATCCAAACGGATTGGTTGAACATGGGTTGAACCATCAAAGCGACGAACTGTGACCTCTCTCGGACGACCAGGACATGGATCTCAAACATCGTTTTGAGCCCCGCAAAAATGGCCATCAGGATCCATCCGGATCATCTTTCAGCCGCTTATGTTATCTGATACAAATCCAACAAGCCGTGCTGCAAGTGCTCTGGCATTCGATAGGCAACACGGAATGGGATGACGGACAATGATGCCTTGATAGGCAAAGGAAACTGGTTGCACTAAGGAGTTTGTTGAGCTGTTCTGCGCCATCCCGTGACACAACAAATAGCAAACACTTAGTACATCACACTGCTGAACCCACCAGGTGAAACCGAGCCTGCGACCTCCAAACAAGTGAAACCTGTGAAGTCGGTGATTGGCCACGAGCGGCGACTGATTCACGCGACTTCCTGATTCACCAAGCCACGGATTCACCACTGCACCGGTGTTTCTGCCGGTCGTAGCTTTGTTCGGAGAACATGAAACAGCTACAAACCATCACACGTTCGATTCTATGACTTCAAAACCCAAGACAAACCCCTCCCAAAAAGAAGCAACACAACGAACTCCCAAATTCACCGCTTAGTCGGTCTTGAAGCTCTTCAGGTAGAGGCTGCCGCAGTCGTCGCTTCGCAGGGCCTCTGCGCAGCCTTCCAGCGCCTGGTGCGCCCGGGTGGCGCGCAGCACCTTTGGCATGGAGATCTCCATGCGTGCCACGCGGGTCGCCACCTGAAAGGCTGGTGAAGGATGTTGCCGAAAGCGCCCCACTCATTGATCGAAAGCGCTTGAGGTCTGAAAAAGGGCCTGAGAAAACCTACTTGCAGTGGCCTCCAACCCAAGAGCGATGACCAACCAAAATCACTCGCTTTCGCTCGTCTAAAAAGGCCCACTGGCTTGGAGAGATGGAGTTTTCTTTTTGGAAAGGCGGAAAAATACAGAACAGCTGCAATGGATGCTTTTGTCAATCTTCTTTTTTGACCTTTCTTTTTTCCCCAATAGCCATACTCTTGCAAAACTAATAGGCGGACGGGCGCCGTTGGGTCACCGTCAGAGCTGGTGGGCGGATGGTGTCCCGGTCGTGTTGTGATGGTGTCCAAGGAAGAGATGGTCGATGTGTTGAAAACAGCTGTTTCCAGATTTTGCTTTTTGTCCTGGTTTGTATCTTATTGGGGTCTCCAGCTGGAGTAAATTTCTTCCACTCTTAGGTTTTCTAGGCCCAGACGAGTGCTTTCTCAAGGCGCTTCTCGCCTTCACTTGCTTTGCCTCGCGTCCACCCTCGCTTCGCTCACTGGAGCCATGGATCTCGTGCTCCATGCAGCTCCGAAATCACGGTGTCGCTGGGTCCCCGAAGAATGCCCAACATCGGTGTTCGGCTTACCCCAAAAAGATTTGATCACTATCACTCTATCACTCTATCATTCTATCACTCTATCACTATGACTCAATATGATCATTTCTGAACTGAAGGGTTGGCAGTTGCTTTTGTGACCCTTCGATGGAGACATGAATTCTCCCTTGAGCCAATCGGGATCGAGGTAGATCGAAGGAAACACACGCTCCAAAACCATGTCCACTTCCTTCGAAGCCGTGTATGATAACCTCTACCGCGTCGAACGGTATCCTGGTTGACTCCCAGCCGTGCAGGGCCTGCAGGCTGGTGACATACAAGGTCTTTAGATCTGATTTTTCTTTTTTTGTGAGGTCACAGTGGGCACGACCCTCTCGAAAGGCGCTCATCGAATTCAATAAGGTATCCAAAGGCGCTTGCCCTGTCTCGCTAGTTCTTCTCAACAGCTTTCCCAGAGCAAAATTCAAACTCTCTCAGCAAACTCCCGGTCCTGTGACTTCAACCGTCTGGAACCCCTTCATCTTGGCGTGATCGAAGGACGGCAAGCTGGTTTACCTGCTGAGAGGCGTGGGTCCTCTTGTGCCTTCCAAAAAGGAAAAAAAACACATGGCGATTCTGACAAGGGTGCTTTTGTCCTACCAACCAATAATTAATGTCTATGTCCTACACCTCCCCCCCCAACCTGCTGAACCTCATGGGCAAAACCGCCGTGAATCAGCCAGTTGAAGCCCATCTTCGGTCTTCGGTCTTCTCGCCGGGTCTTCCGGTGAACTCCAGCTGCGCGCTTGCACTCCTCTCGCGCTGGAGGACCGGGGCCGAGGGACCCGAAGAAAAGCTTCGACGGGTGCAGCAAAAGGGTGCACGGTGAATGTGCTCCGCGAAAACCGGTGGTGCGAATTCGACTTCCCTTCTTGAGCTTCGCCGATGCTAGGGTGAATGAATCACAAGCTCTAGAACCTCTGCAAGGGAGAGGTTTAGTTTACTGTTCCTTCGGAATTGCCTGGGCTCACATGAGGGTGCCCCTTCAGGACCTCGGCCAGATCCGCTCAACCCACTGGCACTTGCCCAGCTCAAAAGAAAAAACGGAAGCTCCTGATAGCTCCAGTCAGGACATGTCGGCTCGCTCTTCGCTGCCATCGGCCCGTATTGATGAACTATTGATGTCCAGAAGGAACCAGTGTCAAAACCAACTGTCACTTGCGAGATCCTGGAACATCCAAAACTCAACCATCATTAGTTTTGCACCGCAAGGACCGGAAAACGTGAGAAACCTCATGAACAGCTCCATGTGGTAAGCCTGGTAAGCAGAGTCATGTTCTCTTCATGATCCATGCACCAGTCAATGTGGTCAACCTGATTTTGAGACCCTGCGAATGCCCTTCAGGTTCCTCGTCCGGCCGGGGTGAAAGTCCAAAGAGGCCGCTGGTGGGGGTGCTACTTTTGACCTGACGTTGAAGACGCCTGTTGCAGAGACATGGTGGCAAGACATAGGCCCTGACTCCGCGAGAACGCTGGCGACGCGACGATGCATTCGTGGAGGACGCCGCATGGGCCCTGACGCCGCATGCAGATTGCGAAGAATTCGGTCAAAGCATGCACTTTTGCCGCGCGAGCTTGGCAGCATCGTAGAGCCCCGCTCCAGGCGGAAGGATGTGCAGCACTGAGCCACGAGCTAACGCCATTGGGACAGAGCCCCACATGTCTCTGCTGATCTAAACACCATTGTATATTGACCTCGCATGGCAGCATCCGCAGGCTGACGACTCCAACCTCTGCCTTCACCGTAGCGCTTGCAGGACATCCCTTGGCCGCCTCCATACTCGATATCAGCGTCGGGCATGTATATGAACTGAGAAAAATAGTGGTGAACCTCCATAAACCGCAGAAAACAGCGTCCTATATAGGGCCTATACGTGCAGGAGGGCACGGTGCTGAGGTAAAGGGTTTCGTCTCAAGCCCTTCCTTTGGCGTGAAGCTTCCTGTCGATTGAGAACGTTCCTTTTATATGATATCCTTTCTGGTTTCAATTCCACGACTGCGTGAGACACGAGTCCTTTTCATTTCAGGCCCCTCACTTTGTTTAGATGCTTTGTCTCTAACCTTGAATTTCATCCACTACCTTTTCTTGTGTTTGAATTCCTTACGTTCAGGCTCTGCATATCCTGCAAATCATTTTACGTCTGACTTCATCAGTCAGTGTGTCGAATTCATCCAAATTCAGAGTCTCAATCTCTCACACTCCCATACACTCCCCCCCCGGGAAACTACAAGACTGCAATTTTTCCCTTGGGGAATGTGTCCTCGTCTTCGTGTTTGCTGTGCTAATTCGTCTGCGGTCTGGATTTCGTCTTCGGGTCAAGTCCACCCCCCCGGTTTGAGCGGTCCGGTGCTGGCCTTCTGTGCCCAACCATTTCACCAACTCAACACGAAAGCGCTGCATCTTCTTTTGACTGCTGAACATCTCTTGTCTTTACGATCTCGCGCAAGACCTCCAACAGCACCTGGCGGTACCTGCCCAATCCGAAGCCGCCGAATCAGGCTCCGTGCCCAAATGGAGGCACAGGGCGACTTCCCCATCGACCATTCGTTTTCTCCTTTTCTTTCAAGACAATTTTTTGTTGCCATCGCTAGTAGGTTGCATTATTTTTACAGAGATCTATTCTTTCTTTCTCCCTGTGTTCACCGCACGCCGTCCGCCTGGGAGAAGCCACGCACCAGGCTCGTCCGTTTTGGGTGGCGCCCAGGACCTGGACATGCTGCACTTCGACGTGAAAGGATTCCGATCTTCCGGCGTGGAACATTGGAAGAACATGGACATGCTGGACTTCTGGGTGAAGGGACAAAATGGTTGTTCATCTGAAGAGCATTTTTCGGAACCAAGAAGGATCAGCTCCAAGAACGGGAACTCCAAGATCAGGAGCATCGTCTCGGTCGACAGCAACCGTCTCGGTATGGCAACCGAAAAAAGAACGACGATCCAAACCTTGGTGCTTTCCGTTTCCACGACTGGGGATCGACTGGGGATCAGCGTGATGTTCACGTGGTGCGTTTTCACTGCTTTTCTGAGTGGTCCGGGCAGCAAAGACGCGCTTGCACGGTTCAGTCACGGCTTCCAAGGTGAAGATGTGCAAGTCCTGACCGGACAGCCACGTGGTGAAGTAAACAGTCCCTCAGCCGTTGACCTGTTGCCTTGAGCGTCTCTAGCTCTAGAAGCTAGGGGGGGAACTTGGCAGGTCTCTGAGCTTCCTTGACTCGTCATACCTTGCCCTCCTTGCTCTTTGAAAACGTCCACCAAAGCCACCAGCGGATGAGCATCTTCGATGAGTAGAGACGAACTGACCGATTCTTTGCAAACTAAGCCAGCCATCAACCCGAAACCCTAAACCCAGGTGACTCTGCTGTGGTACGGGATTCCTATCCATTTCACCTGGTGGTGAACATCTCCACCCGCTGCGCCTCCTCCTCCTCTTCCTCTTCCTTCTGCTCTGCCTGATCGAGGGGCTAAACGATTGTCACACGGATGTGGAAAGCACCAGTCATTCATCACCAGCCCGTAACTCATTAGATTAGGTTTAAAACAACACCATCTTCTTTTAAGAGTTCCTAATAGCAATATAGCAATGGCCTCCAACCTAAGAGCGATGGCCTCCACCTGACAAGCCATTCCTCACTGACAAATCTTACGGGCTGCTTCTAGTGGTGATTGCTATCTGACTGTTGGAACAAGTCCCAATTGAAGTGCATTGCTAAACTGCGGCATCCCGATGTTGTTCATGGCTTCTCCAAGTAGAGGACTTGGCCGATCCCCAAACTCGGGGCCCTGAACCTTGCGAGTCGTTTGCAGCGACTCCTGAACTTCACCTTCAATGAACAGTGAACGCAGAGATGGGTGGGACCCCGTTGGAGCCAGATCTAGAAAGAGGCACCCCAGCAAACGAAAAGGCCCAAATCGCACCCCAGCAGCGAACTCCTCTCCTCTGTTCAGATCGACCCCCCAAAAAGGAGGGAGCCTCTTGGCAGAGCCCCAAAGCCTGTTTTCAGGGTCTCTTTGAGTTAAAGCATCTCATCTGATCTGACCCAAAGCATCCAACATCGGTGGCCTTCACCATCTCCAGGAACTCCATCAGGGTCAGCTGCTTCTTCCGCGGGGTATACCCAGACAAGAAAGACACCTCGGAATCGGGACCGGGGTGACCACGCCACGACCAAGACGGACCTGAATCCAACATGCTTCGTCCACTTCACCATCACCCCCCCTCCAAGGAATCATCTTGAAACAAGTTCTTCTCAACTCCGGATTCTACCTGGCTTCAGGAGCAAAAAGACGATGTACATGAGCCTTTTTGGGACCGCCCGAGGTGCTGCTTCATCGAAGGGCTTGAGGCCCTCCGCGGGGAAGAGTGCCAGGCCGCCCTCTACGATGGGCAGATCCACCTCGCGTGTGCTACGGGTGCGCCGCCTGTCTGTCTGTCTGTCTGTCTGGGTGTTTGGAATTCGTCCCAATCAGGTTCTTGCAACCAAACAAAATGAAAAAGAACACTCAGTTGCGTCCTTTGGTTGACATTGAGATATCACAGGTTGACGTCCAGCTCGGGTGTCCTGGAGAGTCCAATCTTGCGCAAATTGTGATTGTTTGGAAACCACTTGGTACTGGTCAAGCACCGGTCAGAAGCTGCATGAAGCTACTACCAGGACCCTCCGGTCACCACCTGCGACTTTTAAGTCTCCAAAAGCCACCAGAGGAGACCTGTTGGAGGGTCCAGGTACAGTAATTTGGCTCTGATGAACACACCCGATTCCAATTGTCCTCCCCGTTCCGGAAAAACGCGCCTTCCTGCTCACACAGCAGGCGGCTAGAGTCCTTTTTTTTGAGGCGATCGCCAGTCTGGACAGTGGGGGGGTCCTTTTGCCTCGAGTGACCTCTGCTTCTGTGCCTTGAGTGGACATCTGAAAAACATCAACATCGATCATCAGAGGCTTCGACGGCTTCAGCCTCTTCTTACGCAGGGAGGATTTTTGCTAGGCTCTGCTGCTCTCCCGGTGGCTCCGCCGGTCCTGGTGGCGAGGACCAGCTGCCCCAAACGGTTCGCCGAGAGCCGCTCCACTGGCAGATCCAGCGACCAATAGGCCTCCGCGACGTGGGAGCGCGTGGGAGCGCGGGGAGCGCGGGGAGCGCGGGGACGTCGTCCTCACTTCGGTCCACGAGGCCCCGAAGCAGTTGCACCCAGATGGTGGAATCCTCAGAAATGGAGAAGTCACCTGTGAAAGGGAAGATGTTTGGAATCTGCAACAAGATGTGAGGATTTTCATTCTTTCTTTCATTCTTCAAACTTTCCAACCAACGCCGATGCCCACCCAATGCCCACACCAGAAACGCCTGCAGGGCGGCCCAGCGTTCCACCGGTACCGGCTGAAAGAGACGGCGCCTCGGCATCGGTCCGGGCAACTGAAGCCTCCTCAATAAAAGAAACCAAAAGGAACAAACAGAAGAAAAGACACCTATATAATAGCGATGGCCTCTAACCTCCTCTAATTCCCAATTCCCCCATGGAAGTTGTGAGTGTTGTGGGGGTCCGAAGGATGATTTCTATTGTCCAGTCTTTTTTGGAGCGCACATATTCGGCGACGATGAGCTGTGGCACATGGGATGCTTCTTCACCTTTTGCTCCAGATCTGCCTGCACCACGCATGGCTGGCGCATTGGCGAGAGGTCGTGGCTGGTACCAGAGAGCTCTTGGCGCCTTGGGCCTTCAAGTCACGACTCCTTTTGTGCTTGGCGCCCTTGGCTTTTGCATCGAACATTTAACACAAAGAAAAAGGATCAGTTCTGGAAGCATGTTTAAGAACTCAGTAGTTCTCTCGTTGGGAGCTAGTTCAAAACAAAGGGAAAACAAGTTTATGATATATCCAGCATCGAGGCACTGAGGCACTGAGTGTTTGATGGTGATTACGGATTCTCAAGTAAATAAATAGAATCGAACCATTGTCTGAATCCTTGGGGGACCAAACCCTCCCTGGCCTCCACCTCCACAGGCTCCCATTCCTGTGCCGCTGAAGGGTTCCTGCGCCGGTCGACTCACTGTTGAACCTCCCACCCACTTCAATTCTTCTCCTCTGGGAAGTCAACCTCTTCTGACATGGGAACAGGTTGCCCACAAGTACTTTTGGAACCCCAAATCATCAACTCACAACCCTTCTTTGCAGAACCCTCGATGATCAGAACCTTTGTTTGTCCTTGAAAAAGAGTCCCCACCACACTCGAATGAAGGTCACAGGAGTTCTTCAATTATCCTCTAGGATCAGAACCTTTGGTTTCTTCAAAGGGGGCCGACCTCGCTTGCCCCGACAAAAACCAGCAAGCCTCGTTTGCAAAATGCAGCGCGTGTCTCCGTGTTTTGTGATTCGACTTTCTACTGAGGAAGATCCAGCCTCTCCAAAAAGTGCTGGTTTTGAGTGTTCAACTCTGCACACGCAAGATCCTTGCTGGATGCCATCTGCTACCGGCTTTTTCAAAAGAGCTCGGCTCTTGAGGCTCCCGGCGGGCTTTTGGGGCCCTTGCTCTTGGTGACCACGGCCACGAAGAAGCCACCGTGATGGGCCTGGAACCGCCGCCGAACCCCGTCCCGACCCGATCCGAACGGTCCCGGGTCGGTCGGCGAGGGCGGAAAGGGCGGCCACCATGGCACCACGAAATCGCTGAGGACTGGTGACGGAGGCCTTGCCAATTGCATTGTCCACTTGTGTTCAAAACGAGTCACCGATGGCACCAATGAGAAGAACGCCAGAGATACTATTCTGGCGGGTGAGCGTCACCTACTTCGTGAGACTTTGTGACTTGGTCTTGACTGGCAGCTGCCACTGAAGATGACTCTTGGATTTCCTTCCTAGACCAAAATTGCACATGCTCTGTCAAACTTGCACCTCTCTTGTGCTAGAACGGAGTCTCTCGGTACACCAGATCTGTACGTCCTTGTCTGTTCTCAAGCTATTCCCCAGCAAAACGGGACGTCTTCAGGCATCTGCCGACGGGATCTTTCTGTTTTCTTACGAACTCCTGGAAGCAAACGCCGAGTGCTTCAGCAATCGCCGAATGATGTCAAGAAGACCATGGCCTCCTTGCGGCATCCGCCTGTGAAGCCCCAAGGGCCAAGATGATGGCTTTCCGGCATTCTGTGTGTCTGAGAAGGCCATTGGATTCGAACTGAGGGCAGCCTTCCACCACAACACTGCTACCGGTCTAGCATTGCTACCCAATCACTACCCTCCTTTATCTGGGCAAATACACATTTGCAAGAGCTTGGATCTGCAACACCAACATGCTCCAAGTCCTCCGCGCTACGCTACGTGTGGTTGGCATGGCGATTTGGCTACGTGTAATGATCTCTTTGGTTTTCGTGTTGCTTCCAACCAATTGCCTTCTTTTTTTTTGAGAACCTTTTCAAGCCTTTCTTCGGTATTTTGTTCAAGCTAGCACCGTCTGCCGGATATTGGTTCGCCTTCACTGCTGACCTGATATATGTCGCGGGGTGAGAAGTGTACTGAACTTGAGGTGCTCAAACGCTTCCCATGCCCTTTTGAAAACAACTCCTGCTGGGGCAACCATGCTTGGACTCATTCAAATCAAAGAGCAGTTGGTTTTCATCAGCCTCGGGCCACCATTCGCTCCCCACGTCAGGCGGTGTGAGCGACCAAAGAAGCCAAATCCCCGACTCACATCGAGTCCAAGGAGAGCATCGTTTTGTTCGTGTTGTCGAACAAGTAGAGCACGTTCAATCAAGTGAATGAAGCGACGACTCGTCGCGTCCCGGTCGTGGCTGGCCTCCGGGCTAAGTGGCACCAGCCGGCGGCAGCGGCGAAGGCTCGCTTGGAGAAGCTCGTTCTTCGGGGGAAAGAGCGTGGCCTTGCTGAATGGGGGCGGGTAGCATTCACACTCATTCGCTCAGGGGTCTCTTTTTATCTGGGTCACCCGCCCTTAACTGTTTTTGCTTTTCTAGCAGCCGTCTTTTTTGTCACATTCTTTGTCACATTGCCAAAGTTTCAGGAAGATCTTGTATAAAAGTTCATGAACAGAGTTTTTGGAATCCGCGCTCGAATCACCTCGACACATTTGACATCCACATGGCACCTCTTTCTTGGCATTGGATGGACCCACATATCACTCATTGGGCTTCGCAACAGGAAGGAAGGAAGGTACAAAGGGTTGCCATGCTGGGTGAATCTCAGGAGGGTGGTGGCCCTTTGGTGCCGCTCGCCCTTGGCTCCCGCTCCGCTCTCGCTTCGCTTTTCGCTGCGGCCTGAGACTTTGGCAGCCTGGCGCTGGGTTTTTCATCTGCGAGTCTCTCTTGGTATGAAACTCTAGCACCTTGGTGACGTCTTAAGGATAAATCATGAACCCACACAAAGAGAGTCTGCAATAGATGACTTGCTGTCAGATCCCCCGGCAGGCCACTGCTCCAACACGGCACTCGGGAGGAACCAAGATCGGAGGTGAGCTAGGGTGTGGTTCGCGGGTAGCCCAACAAAAAAAAACACAACACCTGCAGCCTCCACTGCCACAACCAGAAACCCACAAATTGAGTGGTGCCTTCCGGACCCCTTCCAGTCGTGTACGTCTCATCCTCTCCTTGAACTGCCACATACAAAAATGACAAAACTCCTATTCTGCTGTCCAACATCTTGTAAGCCTTCTAGCCTTTCTGGGTTTCAAGTAGTTCAAGTACCCGCCCTCCATCTGCACAACGCCCTCTTCTTTCCAACGCTTCGTCAGCCGGACCCCCCTTTTCTTAAAGGCATCGATATATAAAAACAGTTTTACAAAGGCTTCATGAGGCTTCAAGTTCCGACTTACTTTGCTGAGCCGCTGCGGGGCGTCATAGCTCTTGTGCATCAATCTGCTCCTCGGGAAGTCAGGTGCGCATGGGGCTCAAATGCCAAGCGCAAGGGTCGGATCCAGACATGAACAGAATCTTGAATTCAAAAAGGCACCCTGTGGCTGGAGGTCAAATCTCTGTACCCAAGTCTTGGACCCAAGCATGGACATCACCAAAATCTCGGACCGGCGCACTAGGCTGCCTCTGCAGCCAGCTTGAACATGTGGGCACAGTGGGGGGGTTTTTCTTTCAACCTCCCTGTTCGCCATCCTGCTGGACCTAAGCCAATGGTTGCCTCTTCGGGCACTACGGTGGTTTTGACCTTAACGATCCAATCTTGCGGCATCAGATGACATCCCTGTCAAAAGGAGCGTCGTGGGCGGGCTCCGTATTTTCGGCTCCTGGAATCCGACTTTCGGTTCCCTAGCGTCTTTTTTTCCCACAATCCGGTTTTCGGTTCCCACCGGTGTTTTGGGTTCCCGGCGGTGTTTTCGGTTCCCAGGGCGTTTGCGGTTCCCAGCGGCGCGGCCTTGCAGTTCCCACTAAGAGTTTTGCGGTGCCCGCTTCGGTTCCCGGAGAGTTTTTGGGTTCCCGTATGGGTGTTTTCGGTTCCCGCGACCGGTGGCAGAGAAAGACATAGCCCGGGAGCGATTGACAGTGCCCACGACCGATTTTGGGTTCCCGCGTTTGGTTGGCTAACGGATTTGGGTTTTTATTTGTAACAACAACTTGCGACGGTTATTTAAGGCGAGGCTTTTGCATCCGTTCGGCAGAGTTTTTTCTAACAACGGTTATGTCACGTTATGTGAGGCGAACGAAGCTTTTTGCATCGATGCGGCGGTTTCTTTTTTTGAATGGTTAAACGTCGATGAAGAGGGTTGTTTTTTGCGACGGTAAGGAACCAATACTGCTACTACGACGAAGACGACGACCACAACTATTATGACTACGTTTACAACAGCAGCGACGACAACAACAAGTACTACTACTGCTACAACAACCAGTACTACTACTACTGCTACTGCTACTGCTACTGCTACTCCTACTACTACTACTACTACTACTACTACTACTACGACTACGACTACGACTACGACTACGACTACTACTTACTACTTACTACTTACTACTTACTACTTACTACTAACTAGTAACTAGCAACTAGCAACTAGCAACTAGTAACTAGCAACTAGCAACTAGCAACTAGTAACTAGTAACTAGTAACTAGTTACTACTTACTACTTATTACTACTACTACTACTACTACTACTACTACGACTAGCACTAGTACTAGTACTAGTACTAGTACTACTACTACTACTAGTACTACTACTACTACTACTACTACTACTTACTGCAACTGCAACCGCAACCGCAGCAGCAACACCGCAAGCGACACCAGAACGAGGCGCCTTGTACGACGTTGGCAAAGATGATGGCGATGTGCTCGGGACGGGCAAAGGCAGCAATGGATAGAGCGACCCTGTTTCATGCAGGCGGGGGGATTGGAAGATGTGGTCACACGTCGACGTTTGAAAGAACGTTCATAAGACAGCAAGGTGAAATCACAGCCATTTATTGCAGTCGTCTGCAAGTAATGCTTTGGCGGCTATTGCCAAGATTTCGTCTGCCGCTTGTAGATTGCTTTCTGCTGCCGAGGTGTTGGGGTCAAGGCGCGTTTGCGCCCACGCGACCGAGAAGCAGCTGGCAAACGATTCAAATCAATGCGGGGGGGGCCTAGCACGGACTTGCAAGCTGTCCACAAAGGTGGTGTGTTCACACCGGCTGTTGAAAGCGTAGACGCTGCGTGTGCAAGCGGATCGATCTCCATTGTCCATGACGTAGACAATGTCCTGCAGGGAGTGAGGCAGAACCAAAATCACGGCACATGGTTCTAGGAAGAAACAAAATTAGGAGAACGAACTTGAACATGAATGGGTCACCGCAGAGCTACACGACGCCATTGCCGCTGACGGGTTCGGGCATGCCTGAAAAACTGCCCGCAAGGTGGCGAGCTGCAGCGCATGAGCAGCGTTCAGCGCCCCGACACGATGGAGAGTTTGCGTTGGGTCGGTCTCTGCGATCATCCGCGTTCCCGCAGCAGCTGTGGCTAAATTCAAAGGCGCCCGTTGTTCGTTAGCAATCAATGCAACGATGACGGGCGGGCTACCAAATACTGTACAGGGTTGGTCGGCGGGAAGCTCTCTAAAGCGTGCTGCGGACGTGCGTCCAGCTTTGGCAAGCGCTTGACTGCTGACCAAGCCGGGATCCACGGCCTTAGCAGCGGACATGTTTTTGCACATAATGATGACTTGTATCATCATGTGGAAACACAGAAGCAAAAAGCAAGACCTTAAGAATGCCAAGGCGCACAATAAGAAAAGCGCAAACTTTCATCGCCGTGCCATGAAAGTGCTGCCAGTGATCCGTGTAGAGGCTTTGCATGACGAAGAGGACGTGGTCAACTGTGCCCGCCTAAAGACTGCAGATTGCGTTGCCATGGGGCATGTAAAGCTTCTGCTGGTTGGCTCCCAGCACCGCTGCCAGGAATTGTACCAGTCAAGCCACTCCAAAAACTCGCATACGTGGGCTGCGGCGACACGTCGGCGTATTTTTGCTCCAAGGAAAATGGTAAAGGCCTTTCGTAAGAACGAAGCCAAGCGACCAAATCCAGGGAGCCTTCATCCGTGAGCCACTGAAGGTATGCTGCCCAAACATAGGAAAAGAGCGGCAAAGTTGGCAAGAAGCGGACGATTTGACCCACTGGCCTTGTTGCAAAACGAGTTTCGAACATTTAGCAGCCATAGTGGTGTGCTGTTTTTGACTCCAGTGAAAAAATCATCGCGCGCTCGAGAACGTGGGAAACACACGACCCGAGCTAGTTCAATCTCCTTCTTGAAGTCTTTGTGAAGTTGAACTCAAGCTCTGCCAAGGGCGTGCGAGCCGGCGACCTGCTGCCTTGCCACAATCTGTCCACTGTGCGGAAAAACCGCCGAAAGTTTTGGTCGGTCTGCTGGTGGATTATGGCTTGCGCCACTGGCCAAGCGTGGTTTGTGTATGCAAAGCCCTGCACGCGGGGAGGTTGCGGAGCAACGGCGCCAGCCGAGGAGCGAGCCAAAGTCGTTTTTCGCAAAGTGTCTTTTGTGAAGGCCGAAGGTGGCGACTCCATAGCCATCATTGGCAACCTTCATTTTTGCGTCCACTTTGCAGCACAAAACGGTATCGTCGTATCTAGCAAGCTGATGCAACATGGCCCGGCAGGAAAACATGACGCACACTTCATCTTTGGACATGATCGGCTCTTCCAACAAGAGCAACTTGAGCGCGTCGTCCGGCAAAGAACGGGGAATCTGTGCAAGTTGGAGCTGCGCTACTTCGACAAGTGTCTTGTGCTTGGCCAAAACCGTCTTGCTCTTTTGTTTTTGTCGTCGTAGCCAGTTGCTCATTTGGGTTGGAGTTGGCAAAGCAGTGCCAGGGATGTCGGCTTCAGTGTCAACAAAGGCTACTGCAATAGACAGCTGTTCATGTGAGTGCTCCCCTCGGGTTTGCAAGATCAA
Organism: Durusdinium trenchii; assembly: GCA_963970005.1. Lineage (NCBI taxonomy): Eukaryota > Dinophyceae > Suessiales > Symbiodiniaceae > Durusdinium > Durusdinium trenchii. Next base: position 479,663 of record CAXAMN010028140.1, on the reverse strand, counting down.
TGTACATGGCGGGTGCATGTCTGTCTTTGTCAAGATGTAAAAAGCTTGCCACTGTTTGGCACAATCAACAGTATCCAGGCAGCAGATTTCATAGAAAGGTTGCCCCAAGCGCCGATGACGAAATTTGATTTCGATGTGGTGCGCCCGCCACTCAGGACGGTGACGTAGCAGCTCCAGAATGGCTTTGTGTTCCAAGAGCTTTGTGTACCGCAGGGAAGGGAAAGTCGGAATCTGGGAACTGGAAACACCCAACCCCTCGTGGGCTTCAAGGGGCGAAATGCTCCTGTTGCTTTCCTCCAAATACTCGCAGGGGTGCACCTTGCCTGCCATGTACTCATTGGGACTGCAAGGCCGAAATATTCCTGCGTGGCCTGCATGAGCATAATTTGCAACGCAAAACCAAGCGATGATTGCTCTGGATTGACCTTCGCACCGTCTCGTACCAGTGAACCACTTTGCCCGTTGGTTCTGCAAAGTGCGTTTTTAACCACCGTAAAAAGTGCTCCATCTGGTACAGCGAGGGCATTCTGGACATCCCCTGCACCATGTCTCCCACTGAACAAGTGCAACAATACTAGATGGCACGTAACTCGTCGTGGCAGCTCAGCGCGCGCCCAGCATAGGAGCTGCCAAAATCGTCTTTTCTGACTCTCATAAGTAAGTACAAGGCACTGTACGCTCAGACGAACCCAGTGGATCGTTGCTTACAGATATAAGTGGGGGATGACCGGCGTGGGCTCCACAACTTCCAAGCAATCATCATCCGGCTCCAGGACCCCTTTCGCAACGACGGTCAGACACTCTTGACGATACTGGTCTGGGTACCCTTGCAAGTAAAACCCTTCAAGGCCACTCATGTATCGATTAGTTTGGGTAGTTTGCATAAGTGGACTCATTGCCTCCAGCAAAAGCACCTGGGCGTGGAGCATTCAGCAATCTCAACGTGAAGGACCAACATATATGGAGTTTCCATTTCCAGCGCATAATGGTATGTAGTCTGCAAACAAAGTTCATGCCACCCAATTCTTTCTAGGATGTTGGCAAGCCTGTCATGGCCCGCACAGGCGACTGCTAGTCTTTTTGGAAAACGAAGGCTAATCGTATCAATAATGTAAACTCCATGCCCCTTGTGTACATCAGCGCATGGCATACCCACCAAATCGGCCATCCCATGCTGACAAGTCAAAGTTTCATGCGTGGTCAAGACAAGTGGCCCTTGACAAAACAAAGCCCATGTGTGCGTGGTCAAGATTGCTGTGCCATGAGATATGAGGGCGCAACATCGGACATGACATAGCTGCGGCGGTGTCAGGCGGTCTGAGAGGCGCAGGGGCTGGAACTGCTCCGTAGAGCTCTGGAGAGAATGTATACTTCACTCCAATGTGCCGATGCTATACTTGAGGCCACTTTTTTTTCCAATTCGCTGAGGTGGGGGTCCTCTCACGTGACCAGATTCTCCTTTCATTCTCTTCAAGGTGCCAATCGCGATAACAACTATGATACTTAGCTGTTCCTTCCACATCCAAAGCAAGATATGCACGCCGCTGTTGAACGTGTTGTGTTTCTGTTCAACACTCTCAAAAGAACAAGAGATTGACTGCAGTCCCAGCCTAGAGATGATAAAACGTCGCCCACAGCAGGGGCAAGCTTGGAGTTCGATGGATTCGGAAATGCCGAGAGCTCCCCGCCGGACCTCAACCGCACGTGCAGGATGGCTGTGTTCCCCGCCGGACCTCAACCGCGAGCTCCGGCTGGCAGTGTTCCCCGCCGGACCTCCACCAACACACAACCACAAACACACAATTGCAAACACAACCAAACACAACTGCACACACAACCACAAACACAACCACAACACACAACCACAAAGACACATCCACAGCACACAACCACAGCACTGAACCACAACACACAACCCGAGGACCCATAAGCAAAATCGAGAACCACAAAACTCACGACCATGGCAAGACAAATGATTGAAATGTCATGGGGATCACGCGAACTAAAGTATGTCTTTGGAAGAATTGATGCAAGAAAAGAGGACCATGCCGGAAAACTCAGGCGTAAAGAAGCCGGGCTCTGGCGAAGCCCGCGAAGAGAGTTCATCATGAAGCGTGTCATGCAGGTCACTACATTGAGGACGGAGATCCGGGACCATCCATCGGCGATAGGGATGCAAGTTCTGACAATCCCAGGCGTGGGTCGGCAGTGAAAGACATGATCAGGCATGTCGCGATGGCCACCCGCGCTTGTGATGGTCTTATGGCGTCCAGCACCAACAGAATCACTGCTAGCACTATTGCGAAGCAAAGACTCACTGCGCTCTGCATTCCTAATGCTGCGCCCGTACACGCAATCGCTGCCAGCGCGAAGATCGGCTCGTATGGAAGGGGTTTGACGTGCACAACGTTGTAGACCGAAGCAACCATACAATGCACACGCAGAGGACTTTGGAGACATCAAACATTTTGGTGATGTCAAAGTAAATGGACACGTCCATCCCAAAAATATAAATCAACGTCACTGAGATGATCACGCAATATATGACGAACCCACTCGTTTCCCGTGGGCAGTCAAGTATGCCCTCCACTGAAATGGCGACCGGGATGGAGAGGGTTTTGGTTTTGCTGCACTCAGGACGGTGGTTGGGGGTAGTGTCAGGGGCAGTGCATTCGTGAAATACTGCAACCTCACTAACGAAGGTTAAGACTGTTTCCGGAATCTCCCCCAGCCAGTACAATCGACGGTTGGAGGCACTAATGTTGAACATGGCCTATCATACGGCAGCGACATCAAAGCTCCAATAAAAGGACGCAAATTCGGGCGCCTTTTTCCACACCTTTCCACTGTTTTCCCCGACTGCAGCAAGGGCTCGTCTCGAAGTCGCTCTCGGGCACCATCCATTCAGTCACCCCCTCCTGCAGATTGCCATCGTCGAATGTCCCAGATGCAGAGCTCAGTTCTTTTGCTTTAAAGAACGACACGAAAAACCATCCCTTTTTTGTTGTATTGTTTTTCTTTGTTTTTAGTTTCTCTTTTTCTCAATCTCTTCTTTCAAACTCTTCCTCCCACGAACCTGTCCCAGTTTTGTGCGCTCCACAAGTGGTCGGTTCGGGTTCGGGCAGCTCGTGGGTCCAAAAACCCTGGTGGTTGATGACCAAAATGACCAAACACCGCTGACAGTTGTTAGGTATCAAAGAAGCAATACCGTCACTGGTCCCATCCGAGCGAGTCACAATTTATCATGTTCAGAGGCCAGGCCCTATGGACATGCAAGGTCAAAGCACGTAGACCCGCCCAAAAAAAGCTCTGCAACAGAATAATGGGGGAAGGTGCATCTACGATGTTGATCTTCCAACCCCCCCACATGGTTTTTGTTCTGCCGAAGAAGCAGGTCTGTTGCTGCACATGCAGGTGCTTGAACACTGCTTTGGTTGGACCAAGCGCCGCATTTGGACGACGTGAACAGTGCCTCTACCGATAGGCCGATAGGTGCTTGCCTGAAACGACTCCACCTTCAACGGATCCCAGGAAAGCAACTCCTCGGCAGCGAGGGGGTGAAGCAAACATAGGAAGATGCTGGGCATGGCAATGCAGAAGACACACTCATAGACCACAAATGGCTGTGCTTTGCGATCAAGAAATGCTTTTGAAGACCTCTTGCTCCACTGACATGCTGAAGGGATGCTACACACACTCTAGTGCTCCAAGTCTGCTTGGACTTCACAGCACTCATCTACAGTGACCCCCAAATGGGACATACTGTTCATTTTTCTGCTCACGTTTCCTGGAAGCCCCCACTCTGGGCCATGCATGCCGCGTGTCCGCGTTGGAGGTTTCAGAAAGGAAGGCTGCCACCACAGCTTCGTTTTCCTCATGGCGAGCAGACCAAAGCCGCGGAGGCTTGGCTGGGATAGGTTTTTGATCCGACTCACCAACCGATTCAGGACGCTAGCAGGTTGGAGGCCATCGCTATTAGAAACAAAGACAAAATGCAAATGTTGCTTATGTAAACAATTGCTCAATTAAGAAGCTACTAGGGGCTCCTGGCCCTACTACTAGGAGCAAGGACGCTACTAGGGGCTCCTGGCCTTGCTACTACTTGTAGGAACAAGTAGACAAGACAAGCCGTGGAGGCTTGGCTGGGATGCCACGCTATGCCAAGTCCGTCGGCCATTCTTTACCGGCTGAACATGTCCTTCTAAACGGATGCCCCCCCGAAATGTAAAGACCCAAATCAATACGTCTTGCAAAATAGAATTCATGACATGAACTCAATTTATTAACTTTCTTGGTCGGTTCCACGTGGTTGCATGTGTGAGACTGTGAATATAGACCGGGCCAGCAAGAACTTGTAGCGAAGGCTTGGGTCATCTTGTTCCGTTCCAAGTCTACTTGCTATGAATGAGTTCTTCTCAATCAAGCCTTTCAGAAGTCCTGCCTCCAACCCAGGACTTAAACATTTGATATGTCGTTTCCGGAAGGTAAGCAATCTTTTCCACAAAGTGAACAATGATTAGATCGCTTTGATCACTAAACATGCCTGTTTGAAACCTTGAAAAAGGCAGCACACATCAATGACGCTATCGGTCAACACCTCTATATACCCATGACTGGACTTCAAAGAAAACAACTAGAACACCTTCAAAACTCTTTTGATTCTGCTAGAACTATCTCTTGCATCACTGAGTCTCAATGTTGCTTTACCAGGTGCTTTCACAGCTTCTAGGTCCCAAGGCTATCATTCCTGGAGAGCACGGGCGTCGCCGCTGATCGCCCGCTCGCGCCGCCCCGACGACGCACGCCGGAGCGCTATGGGGTTCAGCGAGCAGGTGGAGTAGACGAGGCGGCCACCGGGCTCCAACAGCTCAAAGCCGCGGCGCAAGAGGCCTGGTGACGAGCCGAAGGCCCGAAGGGCGACGTCGCGATAGGCCTGGCCGACTTGGAAGGTTTGTTGGGGAAAGTCTTCTGAGCCATGAGAAGACTTTGAAAGAAAAGAGATGAAAAGAGGGTGATTGGGATGTCGGTTGTCCTGATGGTTACGGAATTTGGTGGACCACGCTGCTGTTTTAAAAGGCTCTGAACTTCCCGGACGGCCGCAGCAGTCTTTGGAAGGCTCTTACTAAAGAATGCCCGGAAGCTCTGGGCTTGGGAAGAGAAAGACCGTCATGGAGGGGTCCATGTGCAGGAGAGCCACTAAACCATCAAACGTTCAGTAGTCCGGTGCAGGACTACTGACCTTTGCTTGGGTGTAGGATGGAGAAGTAGACGAAAAAACACAATGGGGTTCAGGGGCCTCCCCTTGTTCAAGCGCACCACGGAGAAAAAAAAACATACGCTTTCCTTCGTATAGTGGGGGACAATCTTGCCAATCGTCCTACATGATGCGGCATGCTGGACAAAACTCCGTTGTTTTCAAGTTCGGGATCACAACAGACCAGCCCTGTGGTTCTATCCCTTGCTACTTGCTAGTTACTCCATAGATCCCATGGCTTTCGCTGCCTTTTTGCACCGCGAAAGCGTCGATGGAGCATGTGACGGTGTTCGGGTTGCCCAGACGCGGCCCATCCCCCCCCTGCCTCGTTGCAGTGGGTGTAGGCTGTTGCCCTCGGCCGCGCGCCACGTGGCCCAGCCACCGCAGGACTTCCGGAGCGTGCCATCGCCGCTGCAGGGAGCATCCACCAAGACCTTCCTGACGCGACCGCGACGCTGCGACCGTCGCATGGGGCTTTTTGGTTGGGGAAGAGGTGGGATTTGATGTCAAGATGTGATAGGCTATAGGCTTGTTCCCGTAGCAAAAGCCAGTGCTTCCTGGGATGGTTCAAATCGGTTTGGGACAGAAGTCGAACCGTCGAACCGTCGCACTACGACACCTCCAAGAAGCCCCTTCGCATGTACGGTAAGAGACTCCAACCACGGGAACGCCAGGATTCATTCCGCACTCCAACCCTGCAGCCCATCCAACGACTTGAAGAGAGCAAGAGACTCCAACCACTTCTATTTGGCCCAGCGCTTTCCCAACAAACTACCCTCCCACGACCACCACCCCCACCACGACCAAGTGAAGTCGTTCTCCGGCCGGAGGCGCTGGAACTTCCTCTTCCGGCCCTGGGGCGTCTTCAAGGCGGGGAACTGCCGACCATCCAGGTTCGTCACCTGAACGACCCCCCCGATCCGGCGCGCAGACGCGGGGGAAGCACGGGCGATGCAGTGGGTGAACACGTTGGAAGTGCCTTGAAAGCATGGGATCCGGGATGATTCGGCTTGGAGTTCTTGGTTTCAGGATGGTTCAGGTGGCGAGGATTCCATTCTCCGATCAACGGTGTTGATCTGGGGTCCGGGCAACATCTGTCCGTTTGAGAATCCAAGTTTCCCGGAAAACACAAACACACACGGATCAAAACAAACAGATCTGGTAACACACTAGCAATTATGCGAAAAAAAGAAAACCGCTTTACCATGATAAAAGCCGATGGATTCTTCCCCTTTTGTCTTCCATCTGCTTCGTCTCTTCTCGCCGCGAAACCAGCAGGCTCCTCCGGTCGGCGCGCCGTGAACGCTGGGCCACGACCAAGGCCCTGGAACGACTCAGCTCGTTGGCCACCAGAAGTCCTATGGCCGGGCGAACCAACGGACGAGCTCCGCGCGGGGCGAACCAGGTTGGATCAGGTTGGATATGTGGCTGGGCTGCTGGGGAAAGGGGGGACTTTTGGGGACTTGGATCTTGTTTGATCCCGACTTAGCTGGATGATAAAGAACAAAGGAGGTGGACTGAAGGTGGTCTTCAAATCAGGGAACTCTTGGCCAAGATTGAGAAGATGAGATATGATGAGATCCATGTTGTAAGACATCTATTCTTTTCCTTCCTATTCACTGGGTCTATCCTATTACCTGGGCCCAGTGGATGATGATGGTTCAGTTGCAGGCCTTGTCCAAAAATGATGATAATTGTTTACTGACTGTTACAGGTAATAGGACAGAGCCAACCTATTCAACCCTGAAAATCTTCGAACCTCCATCTTTGGCTCCGGAAATCCTCCTTCCCGGTGGTCGGAGTCTTTTCTTTTCTCGGCACCTCCATCCACGGACGCGCCACTTTGGTACTCCAAGAGCTGCAAGGTCTTTGAGCCTTCGAACGGTTCAACGCACGTCCCCCCGACTCGACTCCACCTGGGGCAGCTGGAGCTCATGATGCGCTCCTCACCGGGTGAAATCAGAAAGGTTTTGGCATCAGTGGCTGATGCATTTCTCCGATTCAGATTTCTATGCTGAGCTGGTGAGAATGAATTGGTCCCCGGAAGCAAATGGACTTAAGCCGCGGAAGGGCTGGGTGTTGTGGGTTTATGTTCACCACGTGCGGTGGTCATCATACCAATGATTGGGGGGGGCACCTTCGTATCCATTAGAACTATTTATATACCAATCAAATCCAATCGACCAACACAATCCACCATCAGTATCACCCAGCACTCCATGTCCATCTGCCTGGAGAAGCGCAAAGGTCCAAGACCGTTTCGTCTGGCTTCACTTCCAATGCCAGCACTGGCAACCTTGGCGGAGTGTGTGCTGGAAGTTTCTGAGCTGGTGAGGATGGCGATGGCTAGTTGGACCAACGATTCCAGCGGGTTAAGCGCACCAAATGAAAGTAGAAAGGAACCTCTTTGTGGAATTGTGCTTATTTCTCTCTTTTTTGTGGCCAAAGGGAACTGCTCTCTGTAGGAGCAATCGAGCAGATTTGTTGCTGCACAAACATAAGAACAGCCCGTGTATTTTGTTTTAAGTGGGTGTATCCTTGTTGATTTACTTTTGGCGGCTGCTTGCTTTGGAACTCCAGACTACGCCAGACTTGGAAAGCAGGGAACACCTTCCGCCCTCAAAGAGAGCACGGCAAAACAGAATCACATCGAGACATGCACCTGGTCTATGCAACACCGCGTAGCAACCGAGCGGTTTACCCAGCGCTCGTTCCTCTTTCGTCTGGAAAAAAACATTACGAAAGGAACCTACTAGCGATGGCCTCCACCTTACTAGTGATGGCCTCCAACCCAATTGCAATGGCCTCCAACCTACTTGGCTCCACCAAGGCACATGCTGGCCCACTCCTGCAATCACCAGATGAACGGAGAAAACATGTTTCGTCAAAGAGGGAGCACCGGTTTCCACCAGGATACATCAGACCCCAAAATCTCCAACAGCGCAGTGCATTCGGGCTCCAACATGGAGAGTGCAAATTTCTCCAAGTGATGTGTGCTTCACACACCTCGGATCTAGCAGACTGCCTTTGTTTCTTTTGTCCTTTTTTTTCTTTCTGTTGAGAATGAAGGCAGGCAGTGCCTGTGACTGTCATGCACCCCCGAAACAAACGGCCGTCAGCACCGCGATCGATGGCGGCACCGTCATACACTGAAAAGCTCGTCTTTGCGATGCTCGTCTTCCTTCTCCCTTCTCCCGACTTCTCCGTTCGTCTCAGATCTCCTGTCGATGCCACACACCCAAGGCTTGCCCTGCAGCGATGAAGCTTTTCACCTGCCACCGGGTCGGACGCGGGGACGTGCTTCACGCTCCGAACGGACGGACGTGGACGTCTCTGGGGACCCGTCTCTGGGAATCAACCAAAACACGGTTCGTTTGGGGACATGTCCCGGCCTTTGACGGTGTGTCCGACATAAGCAAACACACATAAACAGATATATATATATATATACCCTAGAAGTCCAAAGACTATATTTTGACTGGCTGGAGTAAATGAAGTTCCCTTTCAGTTCCCCTAAAGACCATTCTTTTTGTAGTGTTTGACTCCCAGGGTATATATATATATATATACTTATTTGTTTGCAGCAGATGGTTCTTTGGGGTATCTTCGGATTGTTCACACACACACACACACAGAACCCTAAACTAAAGAAAAGCAACACAGGACCTGAAAGAAACATCACCGACAGCTTGCGATAGACTTCTGACAATTGAACAACCCGGCCCAACTTGGAGGGAGGGTGTTGTTTCTCATGCTGCAGGGATCTGTCGAGCTGGGAGCTTTGCACGCCGAAGATTCAAGCAAGATTCTTTTTTCTTCCACTTGCCCATATGCCCTTTGCTCCTAGTAGCGTCCTTGCTCCTATAGTAGTAAGGCCAGGAGCCCCTAGTAGCGTCCTTTGCTCCTAGTAGCGTCATGTCTTGCCCGTATGGCTGGTACAACACGGGAGTTTTCTGGCCAAGGATGCTGAGACTTTGCGGCACGTCCACGCCGACTCCATTGTTCCATGTCCCGAACCGCGCTCAGACGCGCAGCGCACCAGTGCGGACTGTCGAGCCTTGGGATCTAAGCGACAGGGCAACATCCAGGCGTGACTGCAGAGCGGCAATGGGGCCAGCTCCTGAGCTTCCAAGCTGCAACAAGCTCTTCTGGTCTTTCTTCTGGTCTCTAACCAGGATGGGTGAGATCAAGCTGGACCGGTGCGATGAGTGAGAACGGAAGGGGGGACTCTTTCTGAGTGTCTGCTTGGATCATCCAAGGGAGTTCGGGAGCACTGTCTTCGGTTCAACCTCTTCATGGCATCGCCGTGCGTCTCCTTTTTTGCCGTGATGGCAAAACTGATCTTGCCGCATCGTTTCAAACCTACAAATTGTCAGAAGATTGGACATTCAATCTTTAAGGGAGTAACACAATTTCTTCATGGGCACCCCTAACCTCCAAGTTCGGCACCCCGTCTTGTGACTCCTGGACCAACCGTCGGATCCGTTTTCTGAAGCAACCCCCAACAAAGGGACCGTTCGACCATCCCTTATTTGTCCGGCCAAGCGTCCGTCATCCTGAGCAGAAGCAGGTCTTGGGGAGTCCTTCGTTGGAACCTTTAGCACTTGCTAAGCAGTTCGCGTTCAGTATCTACTTGCTAGGTCCACCAGCATGATGAACCTGTTTACTAAACCAGGTGGTTTGGGTGAAATTCAGGTTTTCAGTGCTACACTCTGACCCATCTTCTTGTTCTTTTTCGCCATCACGACATGAAAAGACTCGTGCGAATGGCAAAAAGGATATTGCTTTTCTTTATCACAGGTGCTGCAGTCAACGGACGAAATCGAATGGAACGCGAAACGACAAACGATATGTAGCCACTCGAGATGAATTCCTTCAAGTTTCCACCCTGTGAGCTCCAAGTGACGAGCATGATGCGCCAGGTTCTATCTAAGGCCCATGGGATCCTATGGGTTCATAGCCTAATCTATCGCTGTTGAAGGGGGAAACCACAAACATCGCCCATTGGCACCTTTCTGCAGCGTTTTCATACGTTTTCCGAAACTGAGACCGCACGGGGAATCGGATCGAGGGTTTTCACCGAGCGAGGTTCCAAACCGTGCGGTTTCGACCGCGTCGAGGACGACACCGTTGAGGAGCCAAACGCCGTTTTGCGAGGCGGAGGCGGCCGACTCCTCCAAACTGAGCGTCTCTGCCAAACGCTGTTCGCAGTCGGTGGCCTTGGCTCCAAAAAGCAGTCCCTTCGGTTGATACAAAGACGAACCAAGTGGTTTTCGAGAGAAGGCAAGGAGAAGAGTATCCTGAGCTAGAACAAGTTCTCCACCAAGTTCTGCCCGAGGCTAGGCCGCATCGGTAGGTTGGAGGCCGCGTTCGACCGGGTTTTCCCGACCGGGTCTGACCACGTGGGGCACTTGAACGAAGTCCCTTGGCAACCGGGACCAAGTCCATGCACACCGGGGGGGATTGGAGTGCTGTTCATGTTTCCGAACCGAGTGACCTGGTGTCCATCGGCTGTATCGGAGTTAGCCACATCTCTGTTACCCAAGGCATTTTCCGTTTGATGCTGGGAATGCAAACGAGATGTTTCTGACACCCCTGAATAAATGGAAGACCACACGAAAATGTTGACTTTCTCCGATCAACTTAGAGTCCAATGCCGTATCTTCCCCAAAGAAGCTCTTCTTCTACCAGATCTCTTAAACACCTAGTAGCGATGCACTTGTTACCAGTAGCTTCTTGCTACTAATAGTAATGCACTTGTTACTAGTAGCTTCTTGTTCCTAGTAGTCATGCCAGGAGCTACTAGTAGCTTCTTGCTCCCATAGACCCATGGATGTGCATGGTCGTGTAAATTCAACCGTTGTTGACTAGCAAGCCACCTTGACATGTGTCCTCTATGTTGGGATTTCATCGCAGAAGTGTGGTCTAATCACCCCCATGCTTTTGCATTTTTTGTGATATGCACACCTGCAGCCTGCAGAACAATCCGTTTGGCGTCATGCTTCTCTTGACCCAAAACCTCGTCGGAAGCCACTTCAGCCCCGGTGGCCAAGGCATGGCCCGTGGCCCGCAACACCAGTGGCAGCGGCGTCTTCAATGCCTTTTAGCGGGGCAGAACGGGGGAAGAACCAACAGAGGTTCTATAAGTGACCTGAAGCGGGAGATGTTGTTTGCGTGGATGGACCACATGACGCGCAAAACCTCTGCCAAGCAGAGGTCATGTTTCCTGGACCACTTGACTATCCCGTGGGTCACGTGGGGCCTCCCTCCGTGGAGGTGGTCCAAGCTCTTCTAATGGGTCATCGATGCGCGTCATAGAGTCTAGATGTCATAGAGGTTTTTCAGTCCATGTCTTTGGACGAAGGACTGGAGTTTTTTGGATTCACAGGAGGTCCATCAAAGATTCATCAACAAGTAGACGCTGTCCGGGGGCAAGTAAGACAGCATCTATCTAGGAAGCGGAGATGCATTTCTCTTATACCTTCTGTTGCCGAGGTGGGGCCCAAGCGGTGGCTTGCCTTTGATGGCATGATTCTTCTGGTCGATGTTATGATATCCCTCATGTTGAATCCACTCTCCTATTCACAAAGCTGTGAGCTGCCTAGGAGGATTGAGTTCTTTTTGGACCTTCAGTCGGCGTAAAACCACAACATCCATCACGCTCCTTCTACTACAGTCCATGTTCAATTCTGGACCCACCAGAGCGAGGACCTGTGATGCGTAACGCACTCCAAGAGGGTGATCTATGTCGGGCCATCTTGATCTTCCCCTTTGGTGATTTTGACAGGAACTCCGGAACTCCTGTCCCTTACCTACTCCACTTCTTCCAAGGTCTTGCCCAAGAAAATGAGGCGACATTTCTTGACGCCCCAGTTTCGACGAGGCGCCTTCGCAGGCCCTCCAAACACTTCCGTCGCCCCCGAAACGGCAGGTCCTCTCTCGCCCGAAGCCCGTTCTTCGAAATCGCCTCGTAGGCCAAGGGCCAAAGCTCCTCCGGCACGATGCGCTGCTGACGGTAGTAGTCGCCTCGGCGTCGAAAACGCACCGCCCGGCGGGTCCAAGGGCGATGTCTGGAAGACAAACTAGTGGCTTCTTGTTACCAATAGCGATGGCCTCCACCTAGTAGCTTCTAGTTACTAGAAAGCTTTCTTGTTGCTAAATCAGGTGATTTCACAACCATTCACTGTCACAACCACCTCTTTGGAAGAACATTGTGTATATACTAATATGTTGTACAAAGGAGTGTTTGGGAACATTGTCACAAAGGAATGTTGGGTTGAGGATCTTGAGATAGGCGCATTAGCTGTAGCTCGTCTGAGATCTTCTACCATCAATCAGTCCTGTCGATCAATCAGTGCATTTGAGATCACGGGGTCTGAAACAAATGGACTCCACATGCGAATTCGTCATCGGGATTTCCGGGAACACACGTCCCTCCGCACAGGTGGCTGAGGTTTTCTCAGCACAGGTGGTTTGTTCGGAAGGCGAATGGTTAGTGTGGTGTTTGCTGTCGACTTGCTGAGGATCTATCTTCCGCTCGTAGCAATTCTGAGCGGCACTTCCTCCAAGCAATGAGCTCTACAGGAACATAGCTCTTCTTCCCAATTAAAAGAATCAAAACAAAAACACAAGAATAAGACATCTCCTGACTTTGTACCAACTCATCATGCTTTCTGAGAAGTAGCTTTTGATGCCTCTCATCATTGGTTCACTGTGAAAACACTGACCTGAGTGTGAAGAACAGCTCTTCTGGGCTAATGGAATCAGGTCAATCGAAACAGTGTCTGACATTGTCGTCCGGTCTTAGACCCGACCCATACGGCCAGTGGCCAGTGTTTCAAGGGCCAAACTCTCAATTTCGCCCTTTCAAACTCCCCACCCTTGTTGCAAGTCGCTGGCACCGCACCAGCGACTTCAGACGCTTCCTCTGACCTTCTGGCCGAAGCCGCCGGTTCGTTGGACTCCGAGGCACAAAAGGCGTCGTTCTTCAGGCTGCCGGCACCAGCGCTTTCGTGGGGCTCCTGGCGATGGGCGAAACACGCAGCCAAAACACTCGTTTTCATGATGAACTCTTTGTAGAAGGACTCGGCAGGCAGAATTTTGCGGATGCCGTCTGTGAGAGCAGCTGTCAGTGCCTTGCACCTCACCAACTTCGTTTCACTCTGAACTGGGGATGGTCGGTGAGCTCCGGTGAGCCGGCTCCGGCCCGGCCACTTCGCTTCGGGTCAGAGACGAGACGAAGGCAGGACCGGAGTCCTTCCACCTCTTCACTGTGCACTTTGCCCGTGAGCGGCGACGACCGACGCGTCCGGCCGCCGCAGCGGTGCGGCGGTGAACCTGCCGCAGACGCCACAGCTGACGCCGCCCTTTGGTGCGTTCGAGGCAGGCACGGACGAAGGCGGTTTGTTGCGTCCGTTGGCAAATAGCCTTTCGCCCATTGCAGGAGCCTCGAGCAGAGCACCTGCAACGCTTGACGGAAGAAGAAGTCAGCGATTAGCAGCCACACCATTCGAAGAAACACGTCTCCAGTGGCGTGCCACGGACGATCTTTGGGTTAGAAGGCTTGCAAAAGCTTTCTTCCTCGCCCCAATGGCCCAATGACCTACCGATGGTGTCCCAGGCTCTATGCGCATCTCTGGCACCGAGAGACTTCACGCCTCGGTCCACCGAACGGTGCTTTCGGCGTCGGGACGCCCGCGACCGGAAGGACTCCGTTGGGCGTTTGGATCGGTGAGACACATCCAAGCGCAACGAGAAGGAGGTGCATGGGGAACTCAGATGAACCTGCTAATCATTCTCCCTTTTTGAATGGGGAACATGGAGACCCCGCTTCCAAACCGCCAGTTAAAAACCGTTTTGCACACATTCGACAGAAAACACACACAGCGTGGTGGTAAAGGGAGTCCGTTTTCCATATCACATTTCTCAAGAACTTGCTGCTTGCCAGCTGGATCCTCTGATTCAAGGTGCTGTTGGGTCCAGGTAGGCTCATCACCAAGTGGGCGCACACTGGTCTGCAAGTGATCCCCAACCACGCCAGTCAAACACCCTTCAAGAGCAACCCGAAGTTCATCAAACCAGGAAGATGTCTGAGACCGCTGTGCGCTGCCACGGCGTGCGCGGGAGCCCTGCAGCTCCTCGTCACTGGGAAGATCCTCATCATGGCCACCTCAGGGACGCGCTGTGCAGCTCGCGAAGGTAGGTTGCGCGAACAGGTCCCAACAGGTCAATGGGGTGTTCTTTCCGCAGGTGCACGCAAGCAAATGAAGTGAACTGGGAGTGTCTTGATATGTTCTGATTAACTGTGCCGCTGTGGTCACTGGAGGCTCTTGACTTCACATGCCGAGACAAGCATGACAAGAAAGTGCCGTGTTGATGGACAGATCAAACGAGACATTTTTAGTCGCTTGCATCAAGACTCAGCTTGCACGCTTGACCCCGACAGTTGGGCGGAACAGTGTCACGTGACAAAAGGGAATCTCCCAGCATGAACGCGTCAGGGATGCTTCTACACCACCCCCAGTGCAGTTTTTCACCTCGGGCTTGGATTTACTATGTGAACTTGGTAGCAACTCCAATCAACTTGCTATGGGCCTGCGCCCTCAACCAACAATGTCAACAAGCAATGTCACCACAACCAATGCTATCACCAACCACAGGCGAACAACAATGCACAACCGAAGTGCGTCAGCGATCGTTTTCCGCTCACATGGCTCGAGTCGTCGACGATGCCCTCCCTGACAGGATCAAATGGCCACGGATGAGTCCACATGCTCAACATGCTCAAATGGGTCTGACATGCCTTCTAATCTCACATCACCCCTACTTCTGGGCTCATCCGTGTCCCACGGCCACCGCTGTTCCAATGCCAGCTTCTTCAGCTGTTCGATGAACAGGGATTCGGCTTCCTTGGCGGCCTGCTCAAGCTGTCGCTTCTTGAGCTTGCGTCCGGCTGTAAATTGCTCATCATGGATGATGCGCCAGGACTGGCCTCGGGCCATAAATTGAAGGAAAACACGGCGCTCACCTGCCTGGGTTAAACAGTCAGCTAACTGGGCCAAACCGTTCACCCAGCGAAATTTGGTCATCACTTGGATGCCCTGCTGGATGGCCAACGTGAGCTCGTATCCAGCTCTGCTGGACCTCAAGCCGTGCAAAGCTGAAACATTTCGGGTGATCGCATCGAAGATCCCCCTAGTGTCCATCACCAGCGCACCTCCAATGCCCTGTCGAACCTTCTCGTAGAGGTTCTGCTTGGTCAACTTCTCTCCGTGCATTTCTGACCACATTGCACGGACCTTGAAGGTGACATCTTCGGCTTCTGTCACCGCCTGGACTTCAGCACCATTGCTGCCCAAACACTGCCGTGGTGTGCGTCCCGATCGCCAGTTGATGACCGAGACCAAACACTCAGCTCCTTCTAGCAGTTCCTTCGGTGCCAATCCAGTGAGGATTCCCAGCGTCGATGAACGATCCGGGCGATTCTGCTGACCAGCGTCGCACCATGAGACAGCGATGAGGTCTCGCCAATGGCGTCCCCAGGCTGGGAACAGGAGGCTTTGGCTTGCAACTCTTCGTACTTCTCGTACGAGCTTGTTCAACTTGAGCAATGTCCCAACATTGGCCACTGTCACCTCCGACAAAAGAAGGCTGGTGTCGGCCTGAAATTGTGGACCTGTCTGTGCAGATTTCCAAGCCAGGGTGCCCAATGCTCCTCGCAAACTGCTAATCTCCTTGGATGTCAAAGGAGACTTGACTTGCTTGGCACGCTCCTTGCTCAAAGGGACTTCCTCAATCCACTTCTGCACATATTGCTCCTGATCAATGCGCAAGCTGCCATCCGCCAGCTGAACCAAGTGGCAACCTGCAAACTCAATGTCTTCTGTCTGCCATTTGCCCCACTTGTATTTGTCCAGCAACATCTGTTCCGCCTTCTTGAACTTGGGGTGTTGGTCGTTGCCACATAGCAAGAAATCATCCACGTGAATCCCAGCTGCTCCAATGATTGAGTTGTCGTCATCATCATACAACATGAACAAACAACGGTCGGCCAGAATTGTCTGCCAGCCATGCGACACCATTGTCTTTGTCACATCATTGAACCAGCAACGTGGCGCCTGCACCAAGCCGTAGAAAGCCTTGGTGATGCGAAGCACCGCTGATGGACTGTTGGGGTCCGCCCCAAACAGTACCGCCAATTCAGCAGGTGCGTGCACCGTTAGACCAAGCTCCTCCAAACTCTCCTCGGCCTGTAAAAATGCTGCTGTCACATCTCCAGCTCGAAGCCTAAACTTGTTGTTGGCACAAAGTGAAAGCAACAAATTGCGGGAAACCCGTGCCATAGTCGGAGCTGCTGTCTGAATCTCTCCAATGCCCGGCATCTGAAATCCAAGCACCACCAGTCGAGACTTGCTGGTGCCGTCAGCCTTGGTGGTCAGGACCCACCTCATGTCCATCACCTTTGACCAGTCCAATGAAGCCAGCTCGGACTCCGTCAGGGATCTCAATGCCTTGGAGGTCAACACATTTGCCAGCTCCTTTGCTTGCGACATGTCAAACTGCTTCTTCTCCTCTAAACTCATCTGAGTCCAGCGATGCTCCTTGCCTTTCTCCAACATCTTCTTGGAGAGCCAAATGCTTGCCTTGTCAGGGTGAGCTGAAAGAAATTTGGTGTCAGAGGGCTCGATGGGAATCTCCAACACATAGAAAACTTCGGAACTGTCGACATTCTCCTTCCTCAGCTGGGCCTCTGGTAGGGCCGTCCACTTCCCAGTGGTACCATAGAGTACCGGCATCTTCTCTTCTGGGATCAACTCATCGGAACTCGACGAGGATGTGGAACTTGAGGATGAAGAAGAGGATTCCTCCATGGTCGTTGTAGTTCCATTTGAATTCACAATGAACTTCCGTCCTTGGCCATCTTCGTGGTGTCCGGAATGTCCACCTCGCAAAACACATGCATCATGACCACACTTGGTCGTGGTCTTGTCCTCCTCCGAATCTTCTCCCAGGGCTGTCGTCATCGGGCTCACTCCAGGTGTGCCTGGAGCTTCCTCCCTTAATGGAGGGGATCTCTTTGAGCCTTCCTGAACTCCTTCTGCCTTTCTCTTCCTTGCCTTGGGAGTTGCCTTGGACTTCTTCACGGCCGTAGACTTGGCCGCTGCTGGTGTGCCAGGCGCTGCACTCTTTGATGCTGGAGTTCTTGGAGCAAAGACCACATCCTTCTTGGAGGTCATCTCAAACCAGGTCTCCCCAGTCCATCGCTCCTGCATGGAACGTGTGGGATATTCAGCCTCCTTGAAGTCGTCTTCAAATTCCACCTCCTTAGCATCTTCTTGAAGTCCTCGGATCTTTGTCTTCCTCCGGCCAGTCAGGTCTTCCATTCCGAGGGGCATTGAAGTCATTCTGCCAGGGGCGAAGAGCGTCAGCCGTGGTGTGGTGTGTACTCGAACAAGCCACTTCTTGTCGCCCTCGTAGGCTGTCTTCCATGAATCTGGTTTCACCACATTGGCTGGTTCACGACGAACTTCTGCTCCTTGGACGTCCTGCTCCATTTGCTCCATCGATGGGGTGTCACCTGTCACATCAGAGTAGTGCCTGCCAGTGAAGTTGCGAAGCAAAGACTCGAGGGTCACCGGCTGCTTGATGATGGTTGTCCCAGTCAAGGTGGCTTGAAGCTCCTCTCGCCGAGTGCATGGACGCACTTGAATTGTTCGAGCTCTGATCAGGGATGCTCCTGTTGCCAACCATAGAGTTTGGGACTCTTGCAGCAGAACTCGTACAGGACCAATCCAGTTGCCAGACACCTTGCCTGGTCTGTTCTTCTGCCGCCACAGCATCACCAGAGCACCAGTCTTGTAGTTCTGCACCTTCTGTGGCACGGTGTTGTTCAATCGGCTCAATCGGGCCTTTGCACTTTCCATCTCATAGGCGATCCTCGCCTTCTCCTTCAACTTCAACATTCCACCGTAGGCCTGACGTGGATCCAGACCCAGTGGTAGCGCATCCATAGTTGGAGAAGCACCTCTCGTCCATTGGAAGGGCGAAAAGCCGGATGGTCCCACCGTCATGTTGTGTCCATGAGCTGCTAGGACAAAAGCCAAATCCACCTCCAAGTCGGGAATCTCCTTCATGAGTCGGTGGACAGCATTCTTCATAATGCCAATGGATCCCTCCTCCGGTCCAAGTAGATGATGTGCTTCTGCAGGTGCAACGAGATGTCCAATGCCGCTGCGACCCAACCAATCATCCATGAACCAGCTGGCATAGTATGTCCCAGAATCTGTCAGCAGCCATTTTGGACTTGGATTGTGCATCATCCATCGTGCAAGAACCTTCACAATCACTTCACTCGTGGGCTCCCATGACTTCTCCTCATCAGCTTCTCCTCCATATGATCGAAGGTGTTCGACCATCAGCAGACCGCTTGCTCGGTCTCTCATCATCATGAACTTGTGCTTGCGGCCCTTGTGCTCGTACTCAAAGATGTCTGTCCCGACCACTTCAAAGAGTGTTGGGGTCTCATGCAATGATGCCACAGGCGCTGATTGCGGTCTCTTGGCCTCTTGACAGTCAGGGCACTGCATGTTCTTGGCTAAGTTCACTGCCCAGGATGGTGCCTTTCGAACTTGTAGGAGACGAGCCAACGAATGCCATGAGGCATGTCCAGATGCCTTGTGCACTCGAAGTAGTTGGGCTTTGATTTGTTCTAGGGCCTTGCCTGTCGGCGGTTCTTCAGAAAAGCGCTTTCTGGTGACCGCTAGAATTGATGGGTCTTCATGACGAACCCAACCTTCAGCTCGACTTCTCTCTTGGTCCTCGACTGCTGCGAACAGGCCATAGGTCTCCGCAGTCTCGTTGTTGGCACCGTCATCAACCTCATTGATGTACCAGGACACGTCCGAAGCCAAAGAGGTTCCGGCCTTCTCGTCCACACGTGTCCAAGAGGCATTGATTGCCTTGGTCACCGCCCGCACCATCTGCTCTGGGTAGTACGATGATGCCTGAGCCACTTGTCCACGGCAGTGGACGTGATCAAGGTGACCAGGACACTTCTTCTGCAGTGCCAACCAAACTTCACGGCATGTAGTGGCCACTGTCCAAGACTTCTGAACTGGATGTCCTCGCCACTGCAAACCATATGCACAGCCGTGGAAGTGACACCAGTAAAGTCGCCGACCATGTCGGCGCGCCAATCTCTCAAGCCGTTGAATGGCGTTGGATCTCCAGCCCTTCTTGGCTCCTGTTGGCCATTCCCAACTCACATCGTCTCCAGCCTCTAGCATGGGCTCCACCGCCTGCACCACCTCATCTGCCCTGCGAAGATCTCGGCCTTGACGCTTCTGGAATGCAGCTTCCTCCACCTCATTCCTCATAGTGAGGTTGACCAAGCCTGTCAACCTTGTGCATGGCAAACTGACCCATGCATGGCGTGGCCGCTTCTCCTTGATCATCTGAGACAGGGCTGTGGTCCCGGACTTCTTCTCCAGGTCATAACCACTCTTGAAGTTCACCCTCGTGCAATGGTGTCCAAGCTCCTCCATTGCCGATGTCATTGAGGATGTGGGTGAACGTGCGATCTCAACAAAATCTGTCCCACTCGAGAGCTGTCCAAAGAGCCCTCGAACAGACATCACCATCATAGCACTCAGCATTGCTGAGTTGGCTGCCAGCTTTCGTGCCGTTGAGGGTGGCACTCCATGCTTCTTTCCTCCTCCAGGACCTGGAAGTGGCAATTGCTCCTCCACCAAGTTGCCCTGATGCCGACTGGCGCTATCATCTCGATGGCTGCCTTGAAACTGGATGGCACTTCGGGGTTGACTTGATGGACTTCCATGCTCATCCACTGGAGTCGTAGTGCTCGTAGTGCACGTGGGTGTCGTGGGGCTCTCAACCGAACCCTTCAGCCTTCGCTGGAGACTCTTCAGTGCTGCCCAGATGCCGCCGAGCCCCCGTTGGGAATCACCTTCTCCTCCTCTGACGAGAAGATGTCCACTGGCTCCGTCATCTTCTTCTTGGAAGTCTTCATCCTGCCCTCGGTCTTGACCGGCGTCTTCGGAGGTTCTGGTGCTTCCTCGGCTGCCTTGGCAATGTGGGCTTCCACTGCAGCCTTGAATTCCTCGGGATCGAGGGAGTCCATGCCAGTCTTCTTGAGCAGGTATTCCGCGGCTGCCATGCGGATCAGGTCGTACTGGGCAATCCCTGATTCCTCGCTCTTCTTCTTCGGACTTGCCTCGTTTGGCGCTGAGGATTGTGCTTCCGGCAGCAATGTCTTGCTCTCCACCTGGGCTCCCATCTGCTTGGCATACTCCTGGAAAGTGAGGTTGATTGCCATTGTCTCCGTCAGACCTCTCTGCATCTGGAGGCCCTTCAACTCCATCACCTTGCCCATGACGATCTTCTCCGTGCAGTCGTTCGCTGACATTGACTGCTGCAGCTGATCCAAAGCCAGGCGAACCAGATTCGGATGGGGTCCGGCTGACCTTGTCTCCTCATGGCCCTTGGGCTTGACCTCGTACGTCAGCCTGAGTCCACAGCGAGCGCATGTCGACCAGCTCGCGAACTGGTTCTGCCGGATCTTGCCCGTCTTGTGGCGTGCATTGCATGGCCACTCGGTCAACCGTGGGTCTTGACTGCCACATGGTTGGAGACGGCTGCTTTCCATCACGAAGCCGGAGTTGAAGATCTCTCAACCTTTGAGCCAGATCGCTAGTAGGCATGGAAGGTGAAGTGCAAGATGCTGTGAACATGTAGATGCCCTTGTCGGGTTCATTCAACTGCTCATAAACTGCCGGGGTAGGTGTCATTGTTGCAAACCACATGTGGGGGTTCTCCATGACAGTGGCTGTTTCAACCAAATCCAAAGAAACATGGTGTGTGTGGTGAGCTCCCATCTTCACTGCATACCACGAGGTCTTCTGAGGATCCTGACCTCGATAGATAAAGAGGTCGTTGTCGTAGGCCAGCATGGCCCCGAGCTGCCGCAAGGTCTTGCCTCCGAGCAGTGGTGGAGTCTGGGTTGCATCATGGCCCAAAACGTAAAAGCTCACTGCACCAATCGAAGTCCCTTGGATGTCCGCTCGGCTCAATGCCTGTGCCTGGTGTCCGTTCCCAAACTTGAACACTGGTCTATCATGAACATCAACAGTGTAAATCAAACCAGACTGTTCGAGCAGCTGCTGGAGTGAATCAGCACCTACAGCATTTTCCGATGCACCTGTGTCCACTATGACTCGTGTGCCTTCGGTCACGTCCGACATGAAAATGCCAGGGGTCACGGACAATGAATGAAACTGCACGGCGTTCCCAGAACTCTTACCGGGTGAACGACCAAATGAGCTGCGGGCGAACGATTTGCCACCTCCTTTGGAAAACCTGTCAGGGCAGTCCTTGTAGCTGTGACCTTGCATTCCGCATACGAAGCACGGACCAAAGCTCCTGCCCTTGCCACCTGAATTGCTCTTGCCGCCAAACGACTTGCTTTTGCCCTTGCCCTTACCAATGCCCTTCGTTGCTGAGCCCTTGCCTGTCGCCGACTCTGGCGCGAAATAGCCACGTGCTTGACGCACACGACGAACGGCATCTCGTGCTTCAGCCAAGGTTCGATTGGCCTCACCTGCAAGGGCGTAAGCCTCACGTAGTTGCTGCTCTGCTGGATCCTGACCCTCTTCATGAGGAATGGACTCATCTTCAACGGCCCACTCCCACTCGCCAGCGTCATCCTGCCAGTCTGAGGTCCAGTTCCAGTATGCTTCTTCCTCACCATCTTCCCATGATGAGGGACCTGGATCGTGCTCCCAATCCCATGGCGCTTCGTCGAACTCATCCCAACCAGCATCTTCTTGCTGCCACCAGATCTTGGGCTTGCGGCCCCAATGTTGCGATTCTTCTTCCTCTGCAAACAATGTCCGCAATGCTCGACGAATCTGGAGGAAGCCGGTGCTATTGCCCGTTTGGGTCAATATGTTTCGTTTCTCTGAACTGGTCAGCTTCGCCGCCTTCAACAGGCGATACCCCCTGAGCTCGTCCTCGAAGAAATCAGGCATATAAGCGGGCTGAGCCTGAGGTGTGGATACCACAGGATCAGTGCGCTCACGCTCAACAAACCGCATCCCAGCCATTGGACTCTGTGAAGGCGTTGAAGGTGGTCCTCTTCCAGTGACTTCCTGAATCATGGGAGGTGCCAACAATCCCCGGTCTTCCCGAGCCCTAGTCAGAGCAGATTGTAACTGCACAAACATGTCCTCCTCTCTGACTAGAAGCTTGGGGATTGACTCACCGGGCAACCGCTTCAACATGTGCCATGCATCAAGCCGCTTGAAACTGTCTGCAATGGGCAATGCTTGTAGTGGAGATTTCCTCAACACATCAACAAGGCGTGATAGCCCATCATCAGCTTCATAGTCATCGGGATCTAGGTGCCGAACCACTGCACGTGCCGGTCCAGTCAACCTCGCCCAAATCCGACTTGCTGCTTGCTGCCTCTCTGAGCTCTTCAATGACTTTTCATACCAGCGGCATGCTGTAGCGAATGCTTCAAACTCAACAGGGTCTCCTGACCAGGTCGGGATCTCAGCTCCTTTGTCAAGCACCATGGCGGGAGCCCCCAGGAAGGGGCTCCGCTACCATGAACTTGGTAGCAACTCCAATCAACTTGCTATGGGCCTGCGCCCTCAACCAACAATGTCAACAAGCAATGTCAACACAACCAATGCTATCACCAACCACAGGTGAACAACAATGCACAACCGAAGTGCGTCAGCGATCGTTTTCCGCTCACATGGCTCGAGTCGTCGACGATGCCCTCCCTGACAGGATCAAATGGCCACGGATGAGTCCACATGCTCAACATGCTCAAATGGGTCTGACATGCCTTCTAATCTCACACTATGGATCTCTGATGCTCATCACTCTTAGGTCCACTTTCGGAGTGGCTCTCATCCCCTTTGCGCCCCATAAGAGCGAATGATCCCCCGTGGGTCGTGACCGGTTTCGACGCCCAGCGGCTGGCTTTCAAGTGCAAGAAGAGCTGATTTCGAGAGGTGAAGAGCCTCCAAAGGGACGTGGTTCTCCCGTCCCTAGCTGAGGTTTTTGGGTAGAGAATGGGGTCGTCACGTTGAAATTTCAGCATTCGTTTGCGGGAGGTACTGGGTGAGTTTACCTCGGGGTGTGAGAAACTGCTTAATTACCCATGGTCCTCAATAGTTTGATGGTCTGTCATCCCACTTGTTCTTTCCATTCCAAAACCTGATCTGCAATTGGATGAACCACTGAACAACGTGAGGTTCAAACAAAACATGCACCAGGGCTGACACCCTCCCAAAACAGAGCGAAAAGTAGTTGCTCCTCGGGGTGCTTACTCGGGCCTACACTCAGATTCATCAGAATGATTCTGCTCGTGCTCCAACACTCCCAAACCAATCCCCAAAGACTCTTCTCTTCACGAATTGCGCCCTCTTGGGGAGTCGCGCCCTCTTGCGCCAAGAGTTTACAATCTTAAGACGACAAAAACACACATAGCAAAAAGGGCTTCCCCACTATGAGTCTTGACACCTGGAAGACAGGATCCCCCACCAGGATCCCCTGCTTCGCGCGCTACAAAGATGGACCCCGCTGGCAAGCATTGTGGTCGAGGTCCAAAGTGATGGACCAATGCCTGTCATGACTCAATGAGTGTAAGACTTTGTGGTTAGGACCACTGCACAAAGGTTTTGGACTTCGTGGCCTTCCAGTACTCCGTCACCTCTCCTACTCCCTCACTCGCCGCTGCATCCAAAGCGCTGCTGGCAACTGCGGCACTGCCGCTGCTGCCTCGCCTGAGGTGCCACCTGAGGTGCCAAAGCAGTGGAGGGAAGCACCACAGAATGGAAAGCTGAAGGGAACTCAAAGGTCTCCAAGAATTCCTCGATTCCCTCCATTCCCTGCCTTCCTTTTGATACTTTTCCTTCCTTTTTCGTCGCGATTTGACAGCCGTCCCAGCTGCGACAGCCGCCCCAGCTGCTTCGCCTGAAGAAGGAAGTCCAGTTGCACCAAACCTTGGGAGTCTCGAGCCTCCTGCAACGGCTGGAACCGCCGAACCGCCGACCGGACGGATGGTGGAGCCAAAAACGAGGAGCAATCACTGAGCCAAGAAAAGGCCTGGGCTAATTGGGAACAAGGCAGCTTACTATGGCAGCTATGGCAGCTTAGGCAAACAAGGGCCTCGACCATGCTGTGCGTCCCGTCAAGCTGCCGTCCGAACAACACTCTGCTCCGTCCCAAAGAGACACCCAAACAAGGATGGTTTGGTGGAAGGCCGATGAGAGTGATCTTAGGGATCAGTTTGATCGTGCTCGTTGTGATAGTGGTCCTTATTGCAATCCTTGTAGCAATCGCTCGAATTGTGATTCCCAAACGATGTTTGCACCAAGCTTTGTGCAAGGACCCAGGACACTCCATCACTTCCATCACCACACGCAGGTTCTCCAATATTTCACTGAGACTCTACAGCAAATTCGCTTCAAACATCACGACACCTCTGCCGCCTCTCCCCGCTTTTTGGAGCCAACCATTCCGCCGCAAGTCCCACAGTCCACGCCAGCGGTCCTCCATGGCACGCACGAGGTTCAGATCATCATGGATGGTCAGCAGCTGGCCATCCTGCGAGTGAGACAAGAAGGGCTGGCGAAGACGCGCGACGTAGGACGCCACCTGGGGCCACCTGAAGCCTTTCTCCACACCGTCTCTGTTCTGCTGCCGCGGACAACATCTGCTCCCAACGCATGGACATTTGCCCAGGGGTATGATCGAATCAATGGGTTCCCAGGTTCCCCCCGTCTCGAGAAATATCCAATATGATGGCAACGAGGAATTGCGGAATAGCAACGAGTTGGCCTCCCATGCGAACAGGCCATAAGGCCTAAAGGCCGGAGCCGTCGCCGGTCGGATCGCCAACCTCTGCTGTTGAAGTTTTGGGGGTGCATGAACCTGTGGCTGTAGAAGTCCAAGCGCTCCAACAGTGAGAGGGACATCTCCATCCATCTGTTGTTTTGTTGGTGACCTTTAGTTCCCGATTTTGAAGAGACATGAAGTGCACCACCAGCGAAAGCGCGAGTGGATCCCAGATTTCCACGGTGCTTTCCTGCCGGAAGCATCGACTGTGAAAGGCCGGGAATCACCTTTAACAAATGAATGCAAATGGAGCCCCGGACAAATACGATTGACCCAACTCGTCATTTGCACAGTCCTTCAGTCGGTCGACCACGAAGAAACATCCACCATACCTAAACCATTTGATGTCATGAGAAACAGCTCACGCAATTTCCCCGGCCAGACCAGATTTCCTCCTCATGTCCAATTTTCGTTGGAACTCTTGCTTGGTCTCTTGACGTCAATCGGTCTTTTTCCCAGGGCTCCCAAGCAGTGTGGATTGTCCCCCCCAAGCAATGTGGTCACACTAATTAGGGGTTCCCTTCGTTCAAGGCCCCCTTCCATCGCCTGGTCGCGGAAGCGGAGCACCACGCTGCTCGGGTCCACCTGGAGAGGAGGCAAGCGGAGGGGAGGAGGCGACCTTCCACCCTCCCCCCGTGTCCAGGGACTCGATTTGGGGCGCACAGACTTTAAAGGGTTGCGAATATATTTCTGGATTTTTTTCG